>CAUYPK010029570.1:0-34724 GCA_963574355.1 Loris lydekkerianus
GACTTTACTGCCTTAAATGGGGTTTTCACTTAATTAAATGTGCCATTAAATATTGTGGGTTAAATAGTTCAGTGGAATACAGTTCAGTTCAGCCGCCTACCTCTTCAGCTCAGCCCCAACTTGTGGACTGAGCTGAAGCACTGCCCCCTCAAGCAGACGGCAGAAGACAACTGGAGACTATGTGCATTTGATTAGGTGCGCGGCACCGAATCAAATAACCTGTATGACCAGAGTCTAAGCCGAGTTTGGGGTTTTCGGCACAAAAACTCAGCTTATACTCGAGTATATAAGTAATATTGAGTGACTACATCTCTATTTAAAAAATGAAACAAAACAAAAAATCCACATACAAAAATACATACTTTTAAATAAGTACGTAGGTATGTAAGTGTAAGTGGAACAATCTGAAAGGATACATACTAGGCTTATAACAGAGATTACTCTGGAGTGAGGAGTTGTTTGGAAAGGTCAGGGACCAATGTAAAGGAGACCTTTTGCTTTACACTCCATAGATTTCAGGGTGGCGCCAGCCCCATATACTGAAGGTGGCAGGTTCGAACCCAGCCCCGGCCAAACTGCAACAAAAAATAGCAGGGCATTGTGGCGGGCGACTGTAGTCCCAGCTACTTAGGAGGCTGAGGCAAGAGAATCGCCTAAGCCCAAGAGCTGGAGGTTGCTGTGAGCTGTGATGCCATAGCACTCTACCAAGGGTGATAAAGTGAAACTCTGTCTCTAAAAAAAAAAAAAAAAAAAACTCAAATAGTACACTCCATAGATTTCAATAATGCTTGAATTTTTTTCAATATTTATAAATTATAATAAATACAATAAAGAATAAATATAAGCATTTCATACACTATAAAAATTCTTCTATCAACCCCACTTGACACCTATATTATGACATAATATACATCTCCGGAAATATATTTAAGAAAAAGTGCGGGCAGCGCCTGTGGCTCCAAGGAATAGGCACTGGCCCCATATACCAGAGGTGGTGGGTTCAAACCTGACCATGGCCAAAAACTGCAAAAAAGAAAGAAAGTGCTACCAGTGATTACCTTTGGGAAGAAAATTGGGAGACTATTTACACTGTTTATTTCTATGCTGTTCAATTTTGTTTACCATGTGCATGCACTGCTTTAAAAAAATTTAATGTGCATTTTTTAAAAGTACATCAGAGTAAGTGCTATTGTGAAGTATGTGAAAGATTTAAAAACCTAAAAGGAGTGTTTTCCTCCACTTGAGAGAATTCAGTAAGGCTTAAAAGGTCACCAACTCACTTAGAAGGCTTTATAGGCAGAGTTCATAGAATGGGTAAAAGCACATCACAAAAGACAGGAGTCCAGGACAAAGACAGGAAGCACAAGGAGAAAGGGCCTGCAAGGATTTGAATAATCACTAGTTCTGGAATGCAGATACTTCCCATTGTTTATTCCAAGAAAATAAGCAATTTAGACTTGCATATGGCTTTCTCAACATTCTGCTTAAAGCTACTGTCCCACTCTACACTTATATCATGACATAATGAAATGAACATGTCTACCTATAACCTTGGCAGAATATATTCATTAAGTCTAGATGGTTCAATCCTGACTAGAAGGTAAAATTCTAAATTAATAATTACTTTGATCTCTTGTTTTCATTCATCTATCTTCCGTCTCTATCAAAAACAGAAAAAATTAGCTGGGCATGGTGGTATATGCCTGTACTCCCAGCTACTTGGGAGGCTGAGATAGGAGGATCATTTGAGCCCAGGAGTTTGAGGTTGCTATAAGCTACAATCACCCCACTGCACTCTACCCAGGCAAGAGAGCAAGACACTCTCTCCAAAAAAAGATTTTTAAAAAGACAATAATATAGGTTTTGTTGCCCCTCCACTCCTACTAGCAAAAACCAGGCAAAATTTCCTTCCAATTCAGGCCACAACTAGCAAAAATAATTATAATTATAGCATAAGCTAATATTTATTAAGTGCATACTACATATACCACATATTTTATAGCCATTAAAATTCAACAAAAAGACAACCCAATTTAAAAATGGCAAAGGATTTCATAGGTATTTCTCCAAAGAAGATATACAAATAGCCAATAAGGACATGAAAAAATGCTGCTCAACATTACTAGTCATCAGGGAAATGTAAAAAAATCACAAGATACCACTTCATACATGGAAGAATGGCCACAACTGTTTTAAAAAGGAGGAAAAAAGTGATAATATCCATACAACGGAATAGTATTCCGCCATAAAAAAGGAATGACACTGATACACCTACCATGGTCAACAATATCACGTGAGAGAAAGCAGAAACGAAAGGTCATATTGAATCATTCCATTTATTTGAAATATATAGAATAGGTTAAGTCCACAGAAACAGAAAGCAAATAAGTGGCTAACAGAGACAGGGGAGAGAATGTAGAGTGAATGCTCAATGGGTATGGGGTCTCCTTTGGTGGTGATGACAAAGTTCTGGAACTTTTAGGTAGAGGTGACAGTTACACAGCATACAACAGTTAATTTTATGTTACATGAATTTCACCTCAAAAATAAAATCTAACAGTTATGACAACTCTGTAGCAAGGACCACTCCTTCATCCATTTCATAGATATATGAACACAGGTCAGAGAAATTAAATGACTTCACCAAGTCATTACAAGGAATAAGTAGAGATTCAAAGCAAGACTTATATACCCAATGGCTTGGGCTCTTAACTAACCTGTTATACAGCTCCCCTATTTTAATAAGAAATTAAAGGAAAAATACTGGAAATATTACACATGGAAATACATTATCAGTATTGGCCTGATCATAACTAACACCATTCAGCAGATCCACATTTCAGGTATCAAAAACTTCAGTTGTCAAGTTGGTTAATAATTTAACTTGGGGCTTTTTCCCAATGGAAATAATTAACCAGTAGGGTGTGAAAAGAATCACGTGTTCTCTGCTTTACAGCCCAGTCAAAAATACAATCATGTAAGAATTGAATATAATCATACTTAATCTTACTGAATTGTTAGGATTTCAGGTAACAAGAAAGTACCAAATATCCCTCCTTTTTTCAGAAGCTTTTTGTATCTCAGGTGCCCAAGCGTACATTTAGTAATCATTGTTGTTGCTTATTTCCTGTGCTCTCAAATTACAATAACATCACATAATAATATCCTGTAGTCTAACTTACAGGATCATTATAACATTATGGGCTAACAAACTAATAACACAGGTAAAATATAAATTTTTTAAATTCCTACGTGAGGGTGGCACCTGTGGCTCACTGAGTAGGGAGCCGGCCCCATATGCCAGGGGTGGCGGGTTCAAACCCAGCCCCAGCCAAACTGCAATAAAAAATAGCCGGGCACTGTGGCGGGCACCTGTGGTCCCAGCTACTGGGGAGGCTGAGGCAGGAGAATCACCTAGACCAAGAACTGGAGGTTGCTGTGAGCTATGCCACAGCACTCTACTGAGGGTGACAAAGTGAGACTCTGTCTCTATCAAAAAAAAAAAAAAAAAAAAAAAAAATTCCTACATGAAATACAACTTTTGAGTAGTGAAAGAGCTGAAGATTACCCAACTAAGCCTTTTTTAAAGCACTGTCAACTTAAAATGAAATTCAGTAACTGTCTCAAGAAACCTAGCTATGGGCTCGGCGCCCATAGTTCAGTGGTTAGGGCACTGACTACATACACCAGGGCTGGTAGGTTTGAACCTGGCCCGGGCCTGCTAAACAACAATGACAACTACAACTACAACAACAACAACAACAACAAAAATACAACAACAACAAAAATAGCCAGGTGTTGTGGTGGATGCTTGTAGTCCCAGATACTTAAGAGGTTGAGGTAAGAGAACTGCTTAAGCCCAAGAGTTTGAGGTTGCTATGAGCTGTGACGCCATAGCACTCTACCGAGGGTGACATAATGAGACTCTATCTCAAAAAAAAAAAACAAAAAAAAAACACATAGCTATGTTCAAGGTATATTCTGGACAAGAGAAAAAGAGGAGGGGAAGAGAGACCTAGTGTGTACTGACTAGTAAAATAAAAATAAAAAATATGAAATATCGGGCGGCACCTGTGGCTCAAGGAGTAGGGCGCCGGTACCATATGCCGGAGGTGGTGGGTTCAAACCCAGCCCCAGCCAAAAACCACAAGGAAAAAAAAAAAAAAAGGACAATTGCTGGAGAATAGAAGCAGCTCCGAGACCCAGAGTGTGGTGACAGTGACTTCCACAAAGACTTACCTCTGCTGGATCTTCCATCTGTTTGGCTTCTGACTTTAAGCACAAGGAGTGAGTTAAGACTGCTCCTGAGACTTCTGTCAGGACAGCAACTTGAACACACACTTGTCTTAAGAGATGGGAAACTGCCTTGGGTGCTGCTCCACCTCAGATGACGACACCTCGCCACCGTGGTCAGCAGAGCAGAATCACTATCCACGTGCCGCCCGTCTTCCAGCACGGAGCCAGCGTCAATTAAGACAACTGACCCAAGAGGAACAGATTAGAATGGCTCAAAGATTATGGCTTATAGATTGCCTGAAGAAGCTTATGACCCTGGAAAGGCTGGATTGGAAGAAGAGGGACCAGAATGTCCTATCTGTTTTCAGGAATTCTCTTGTGGGGATCCCATTCGCTATCTGCCCTGGCAGCACTTCTACTACCTGGTCTGCATTGATGAGTGGCTGATGATCTCCCTCAACTGCCCCTGCTACAGGGGCCCTGTGGATGCAGTGGCATCTGTACGTTGAGACCACCTGAGTGACTTCAGCAGAAACATCACTCTTGGTTTTGTCTTTTGTCATTGAGCCAAAGAGGGAGGGAATAGAAATTATAATCTGGCACAAAAGTTCCTAAAAAATTCTTGTAGGTCCTAAGAACTACAGATGTTAGGATATGATAGCAAGTGATATTTTAGAAATTTTACCATGAAAAGTAGAATGGTATTCTTATGTACAGCCTTGACCCAATGTTTATAAATACAAGTGTGTTTAGATTTTGTTTTGGCTGCAGTAAGAATTGTGTAAAGTGTTGCAGCAGCTGTATTTGTTTTAATCGCATGTATGGAAGTTTAGGAAGAAATACCACTATTTTGTTCCTAAACAGAATGGTCTTCCCCCCAGCCCAAACTCATTATCTGAAATCAGCGTCATTTGGGTCAAGGTTTTATTAAGAGCTTACCTTTTGTAACACCAAATTAAAATGATCTCAAATTACCTATGAATAAATCTTGAAATAACTTTTCAAAAAAAAAAAAAAGAAAGAAAGAAACATCAAGTTTGAGTCTAAGCTAAATGGCCAACTTCCAACTTAGCTCTGTGGTGGTTCTGTTACACCTATCACTCAAGTACAATAGTTTAGCTTCCTGTCATCCCATATAAGTCATAGATAAGTTTCACTGTTTTCATCAAATGTGATGGAGACTCTTTATGATGATATCTTTATACAAAGGGCTCAAGCAGGTAGGCTACTAAGGCAAACTACTATAAAGACCTAGCAAGATAACCAAACAATATAAGAATTATTTCTGCCACACACTAATGCACATTTTGATTCAATGTTAACAGTAAGCTAGTAGAGCCAGCAGTGGGCTAACCACATTGACATGCTATAATCAGAGACCAAGTGAATAACTGAAGGAAAAGTTATTGCTCTACTACTGGTGGTAGCCTTAAAACAGCAGCAAGTCATTTAAGATAGAAAAGACTACAAATTTGGTCTTGTCCTATCTAAGTCAATAGGAAGTATAATCATCGGCAGTATCTTCACATACAAAAGATACAATCACTTATCTACCCTGATTCACCCACGATCATACATACAGGGTGGACATTAAGTTTGTGTGCAATTTAAAATAGTTTAACATAGGGCGGTGCCTGTGGCTCAGTGACTAGGGCACTGGTCCCATATACGGGGGGTGGTGGGTTCAAACCTGGCCCCAGCCAAACTGCAACAAAAAATAGCCAGGCATGGCTCGGCGCCTATGGCTCAAGCAGCTAAGGCGCCAGCCACATATACTTTAGCTGGCAGCTTCGAATCCAGCCTGGGCCCACCAAACAACAATGATGGCTGCAAACAAAGAAATAGCCAGGCATTGTGGTGGGCACCTGTAGTCCCAGCTGCTTGGGAGGTTGAGGCAAGTGAATCACCTAAGCTCAGGAGCTGAAGGTTGCTGGGAGCTGTGACACCATGGCACTCTATCAAGGGCAACAAAGTGAGACTCTGTCTCTAAAGAAAAAAAAAAGAAAATAGTTCAACATAGTAAATTGCACACAAACTTTATATCCACCCTGCATATGTCCCCATCACAAACCTCCTTCTCCTCAGTTCCAATACCTTTTAGCCAATTCTAAACAACACACATACACACACACTCTCTCTCTATAACTAGTAATCATGTCATAGTGCTAATTAAGTAATATAGGCTCGGCACCCGTAGCACAGCGGTTACAGCACCGAGCACATGCACTGAGGCTGGTGGGTTCGAACCCGGCCCAGGCCAGCTAAACAACAACTGCAACAACAACAAAAAAAGCCATGGCTCAGTGCCTGTAGCTTAGTGGCTAGGGTGCCAGCCACAAACACCGTGGCTAGCAAGTTCGAACCTGGCCTGGGCCTGCTAAACAATGACAACTACAACAACAACAAAAAATAGTCAGGTGTTGTGGTAGACACCTGTAGTCCCAGCTACTTGGGAGGCCAAGGCAAGACAATCGCTTAAGCCCAAGAGTTTGAGGTTGCAGTGAGCTGTGATGCCACAGCACTCTATCAAGGGTGACATAATAAAACTCTATCTCAAAAAAAAAAAAAAAAAAAAGGGATGTAAAAATCTTCCTTACCAACAATTCAAAGTTGTCATTTAGGGTTTAGGCCAGTAAGAATCCCAAAAAACTCCAATCAACTTGGGCCTAATCACAAACTAGTCATAGGACAAAGGCCTCAGAAAAGTTATCTTTAAGATAAAATCTATATTCTAAGTCCCTGCAGAAATGTTTTAAGGGCCTGGAGCTCCTACAGAATCTGTGTAGAAGATGATGTATATTTCAGAAATCCACTCCTATAGGCTGTCATGCTAGACGTGACCAACAAGGAGAGGGAATACTAGCCTCTGCCCAATCCTTAATATCCAGCAACCTAAAGGGTTTACCAATGTCAGATCTCTAGAAATATTTCAGAACCAATTCAACTGGCAATTAACCTGGGTTTCAGGTACACTACACCTGCAAGGTAAGCATGGGCTCACTATGTCTCCTATAAGACTCCCAGAAAACAGCATGTTAGTCTGAAGTCACTTTGTAGCCCAATAACTCATGAAGCAAGATATAGGGATAATTAACCTTCATGTGACATTTAGAAAAAATGAAATGGGAAGTTAGAGCCATCCTATGCGGCAGTTTACTGCAGCTATTGCAACCTGTTATTATGACATTATGAGACAACTCATATACTATATATACAGGGAGAGAAAATAGAGTCAAACAAATAACTTTTATCAATTTTACTTCCTGTTCTGTCAGTGTATTCCAACTACCTGCTTGAACTATTTAAAGCATATGCCAGGCATTCGAACGTTTTCCAATGAAGGAAAGATACAGCAGGTAAGCAATAACCAACAGCTCATACATGTAAAACATTTTAAATGAAAAAAATACCCTGAATTTCAAAGGCAGCAAAGTGTACTAAAAATGCTCTACACTACTGACACATTTTTCATAGACACACAGTGTGTTTAAGATAATCATCCACATTTGCAAGTATGACGGAAAAAACTGTATATAACAAATTGTTCCTTCCATACTGGATACATGAAAACTGGGTAAAATATTTCCTTTTGAACCATTTCCACTACAAGCATACTGCTAGCAATATAGGAAAAGTCACTAGAGCAGTGTTTTTCAACCTTTTTTTAATCTCACAGCACAGCTGAACCTATAGTTAAATTCCGCAACTCAAATTATATTGTACAAAAAAAAAGTGAAGGCTCAGCACCTGTGGCTCAAGCGGCTAAGGCGCCAGCCACATACACCTGAGCTGGCAGGTTCAAATCCAGCTCAGCCCACCAAACAACAATAATAGCTGCAATCAAAAAATAGCCAGGCATTGTGGCAAGGCAGCCTATAGTCCCAGCTACTTGGGAGGCAGGAGAATCGCTTGAGCCTAGGAGTTGGAAGTTGCTGTAAGATTTGATGCCACAGCACTCTACCCAGGGCAACAGATTTTTTTTTTGTCTCAAAAAAAAAAAAAAAAGTGAGGGCAGCACCTGTGGCTCAGTGAGTAGGGCGCTGGCACAATATACTGTGGGTGTCGGGTTTGAACCCAGCCCTGGCCAAACTGCAACAAAAAAATAGCCAGGCGCTGTGGCAGGCGCCTGTAGTCCTAGTCACTCAGGAGGGTAAGGCAAGAGAATTGCCTAAGCCCAAGAGCAGGAGGTTGCTGTCAGCTATGACGCCACAGCACTCTACCAAGGGTGACAAAGTAAGACTTTGTCTCTAAAAAAAAAAGTAAAAGAAAGAATATACTTACTGTGATTTGACCCTCTTTTGAAAATAACTTAATGATCTTTAAAACTTTTCACGACACATCTAAGATACTATCATGTCATGGTGCACCAGTGTGCTAAGGCACACCAGATGAAAATCAATGCACTAGAGCAGGGGTCCTCAAACTATGGCCCGCAGGCCACATGCGGCCCGCCGAGGACATTGATCCGGCCCTCTTGGTGTTTTTGCCACCGCTACAGTGCGCATGTGTGGAATGTGTGCGCCACTCTCCGACTCACCTCCTGTCTAGCCACTCCTCCTCTCAGTCTCAGGACTAACTGATGTACACTTGCATCACTTGTTACGACTAGCAGTGACAAATATGGAACCAGACATTGACCATCTCATTAGCCAAAAGCAGGCCCATAGTTCCCAATGAAATACTGGTAAGTTTGTTGATTTAACTTTAGTTGTTCTTCATTTTAAATATTATATTTATTCTCGTTTGTTTTTTTAATTCAAAATAAGATACGTGCAATGTGCATAGGAATTTGTTCATAGTTTGTTTTTTTTTAACTATAGTCCGGCCCTCCAACTGTCTGAGGGACAGTGAACTGGCCCCCTGTTTAAAAAGTTTGAGGACCCCTGCGCTAGAGTAAGCACCATCCCTCATACATAAGGCCAAGTGCTATCTTCAGGTAAACATATAACAAAGCCACCATCTAAAAGTAACCAGGTTTCCTCAACAAACTAAACACAGGTAAGCATGGGCTCACTAAGCCCATATATATACCCAAAAGAACTGAGAGTAGGGATGCGTACATACCAATGTTCATGGCAGCATTATTCACAAAAGTCAAAAGGTGGAAACAATCCAAATGTCCACTGAAGATGGATAAACAAACTATGATATATACATGCAATGGAATAGTATTCAAACTTAAAAGGAAACTTAGGACACATACTACAACATGGACGAATCTTGGAAGACATGCTAGGAGATATAAGCCACATACAAAATAGTAAATATTATATGATTCCACTTATACATATACACGGGTTGTCAAATTCATGGAGTCAGAAATGTACAATGGTGGTTGCCAGTGGCTAGGAAGGGAAGGAGAAATGTTTGGATACAGAATTTCAATCTGGAAAAATGAAGTTCTCTAGATGGGTGGTTGTGTTGGTTACAAGAAATGTGAATGGGGCGGCGCCTGTGGCTCAGTGAGTAGGGTGCCGGCCTCATATGCCCAGGGTGGTGGGTTCAAACCCAGCCCCGGCCAAACTGCAACAAAAAAATAGCCAGGTATTGTGGCGGCCACCTGTAGTCCCAGCTACTGGGGAGGCTGAGGCAAGAGAATCGCTTAAGCCCAGGAGCTAGAGGTTGCTGTGAGCTGTGAGCTGTGTGATGCCACAGCACTCTACCAAAGGGCCATAAAGTGAGAGTCTGTCTCTATAAAAAAAAAAAAAAAAAAGAAAGAAATGTGAATGTACTTAATGCCAGTGATCTGTGGCATTACTTAAAATGGTAAATTTTCTGTTATGTGTATTTTACAAAAATAAAAAAAAAGTAACCAAGCTAGCCAGGTGTGGTGGTGGCATGCTACTGAGGAGGCTGAGGTGTGGGGATCCTTGAGCCCAAGAGTTTGAGGCCAGCCTGGGCAATGGGGTGAGACCCTACCTCTAAAAAAAAACTTTAAAAAAAAAAAAAAAAAACACAAATAAAGTAACCAAAATATAACAATGATCAAACATTTGTGGCAATAACATATCAAGAGAAGTAAAAGCATTTTTAACAAGCATGCTTCACTGTCATCCTACAGAATCTAGATGACTTACCTTGAAAGTCAAGACCTCAGGATAGGAAAGATGGACGTAATATTTTCATGTTGTTGCAGATAGACACTAAGCAACAAGGAAGGGGAATTACCACATATATTCGTCAGATCATTTGTAATGTAATAAATGGAATGGACTCTCTTTCCCATCAACTAAATCAGAGAAATACAAGCTTTTCTTCCAGTTTCCAATGAAAGTAGCAAGACTGAAATAATCAGTTTCACTTCTTTTTTTTTGCACTTTTTGGCCGGGGCTGGGTTTGAACCCGCCACCTCCAGCATATGGGGCCGATGCCCTATCCCTTTGAGCCACAGGTGCCACCCATCAGTTTCACTTCTCAGAGAAGAAAGGTAGATCTGAGTGACTTTTAGTCCCCAGCTTTAATATGGTGGCCCTACAACTGGAAACTGCAAGCAGCAATTTAAAAAATATTATATACAAACTTCCTTCACTGCTATTATTGACTTTGTGCAAGTTACTTAATCCTCTGAACCTCCTCTGAAAAATGATAATAATTACAACTATTTTATCAGGTAATACGCATAAAGCACACATACATCCGAAGCATACATAAATCCTCAACAAATGAAAATTCCCTCCCCTCCTGCCATCCACTAGTATCTGTAGCCTTAGCCTCCAGAAGCTATGCTGATGTTTTGGCCTATAACTTCCTCCTCCCTCAGGCCCCAGCTGCTTCCCTCAGTTCTAGTTGTTTCACTCCCAGTTTCTAAGAGGATCCTATCTATACAGGTAATGCTAGTACCAACTGCGGGTTCAACAGGTGCTTGGAGGGCACTTGAGCACGGAGCAGTTTTCGATTGTTTTCCAGAGTTAATTGGTTTTGACTCCACAACTGGCTATCTTGACTTCTACAAGAGTGCCACGTCTGCACAGTACTTCAGCCACACAAGCCTTAACAGAAAATTAAGTGCGCTCACAGGACAAATTCTTAGCAAGATGTTTTTAGTCCTGTCATTAGGACTCTAGGAGCTTTGTTAAATCACAGGAGCAGTACACCTACAGAGGTAGCCTACTAACCCAATCCTCAGCTAAATCACTGTTACCATAACAGACCCAAGTTTCAACCAGTTCATGCTGCTTTACTACAACTAAAATGGGTGTGGAGCAAAAAGAACCATAGAGAAGTGATCATTTAAAGGTATTCAATAAAGCTGATCTGAATCCAGCTTTGTTATTCACTGGCTGTGTGACGTTAGCATATTTAGACTCTTAATTTACAAAACAAATAATTGTGAGGATTAAATGAGATAATACATGGGAAAAAATCTTAGCACACTGAAAGAGGTCAATAAAGAGCCACATTATCACTAACAAGGACACTGCACTCACTTATTGTTTTGTTCAGTTTTCATAACATGTAAGAAAAGTGACGATTTAGATCATTATGTGGACCTTTATAAAGTAGACTAATGCTACCATCCAAGAGAAATATAAACTTACGAATGTCCAAAAATGTTAAGAGTCAGCAAAACTTAATGCTAAACAAATAAATAAAGCTTAACGTGGACTATATATGAACACGGAATGATAACTACAATTTCAAAATCTGCTTTTTTTAAATCTAGTGTACAGTATCATTCCAAATTTGGTCTGGACATCCAAGTATTAAGGAAATGCAAAGATCCTAACTCCAGAAATACTTTTTAACAACATTCTCAAATAACCTTAATTCAAACTGGAAGATATGAGGCAGCCTGCTAATCTGAAGTCAGCATCAAGAAAATAATTTCTTGAGGCAGGACCCCAACTCTCCCCCACAAGCATAAAACCAGTAGCAGATGGTAGAAGAACATTTCTCAGTGAGAAATCGCAATTCTAACGAAGTACAGATAACTTAGATTTTAGCAAGCCTATTCATTATTAGCTTTTGGTCCAACTAAAAACAAATACACAAGCTCTTGATTCCCCCTAAACACCCTGAACTCTGCATTATCACTGACCTCACTCAAAGCAAGATATTTTTGGTGATCTATCCTCTCCTGCTTCATTAAAATGACATACAGTAACCCAAACGGGGAAAATAAATTTTACAGTCATGCTTTTTCAATAAAATGGAGTATAAATGACACTCAAATTATTAAAAGAATGGCTTGTACTCCTCAGCATAGGGAGAGGGACAAGATTGAGAAAGATCCACTTTTTATAAGAACCCAATCATCTTCTATGAATTAGGATAAAGACACCACTCTAGTCCTACCCACCTATACGCTCTGACTGAATCTTCCTGCTTTAATTCAAGCCATAATTAAATCTATTGTATGTCTCTGCCTCTCTTTGCCTTATTTTCCATTCCGTTCCCAATGCCCCTCCATCCCTTATTTTCAAATCCCATTATTGCCCCCAAATCCTAAGGACCTCGGACACCCACGCACATGACCTTACGCATCCCCACTGCATTCCCTATTCATTGTACTTCTCATACCAAATGATCCATTCTTTTCGATCTCGCTCGTGTTTTCTTAAAATCCAATGCCCCACACACGCTCACACGAGAGCGCCCCTCACTCCATTGTTTCCCCGGCCTATCCCTCTCTAAACTCCCAATTCGGACCCGTGTGCCTTGCCGGCCCGCGGACCCGAAAAACCTTCCACCCTCTGGGCACTCCTGGTCCCAAAGGACTCACGTCCCTCTATTTTCGGTCCCCCAACCCCCAGCAACTGCCCCCACCCCCTCTTCCCTCCTTCAAATCCGATCTCTGCACCTCTGTGCCCCTCTGAGCCCCAGCCAAACCCTCCGCCCAACACCCTCGGCCTCACCTGAGACTGGGCACCGCAGTCGCCGCGTCCCCCTCGTTCCGGGCTCTACGTCCCAGACGCTTCGGGGTCTGAGAAGAGGAAAGATCCTCCGCCTCCTTTTCCTTCTCTTCTAGAGCCGCCGCCGTCGCCGCGCTCCTCCCCCAGCTTTCCGAGAGCCGGACACCGCCCCGCCCCCACGACTGCCTTCCCAGCTTCCCTCCCGGGCCGGGGGGACTGGCCAGGATCTCAGCCGCGGCTGGGGGCCGCAGCGCCAGCTGACCCACACCGACTCTCCCCAGAGCGCTAGCTGCTCGCCCCGCCCCGCTCCGCCCCGGAGCCCTCTCGGGCGCGTGCGCATCAGCCAGCCAGCCAGCGCGCAGGGCGCGTGCTCGCGTAGGCGCGAACCCGGCGCGCCGACCTCGAGGCCGTTGTAGCCAACGGGCGCGCGAGCACGGCTCCGAGAGCGAGGCACCGCGCGTACTGGAGACCGTCGAGTGGAAAGACGCGAAGGGAGGAGCGGGCTCCTGCAGGTCTGGTGACCGCTTCTCTCCGGACCTGGTGTCTCGCATCTCGCCAGCCCACGGGCCTGAGTTATGGGAGCTTGGGCGTCACCGGGGATTGAGAATTACTGAAAAAAGGAAGGAGCAGGAAGAGTGGGGTCGGGGATAAACTAGATGGAAGGGGAGAAACGAGTAGGACACGAGTTCGGGTCCACGTGCAGAACGGCCCATCCCCCCCAAAAAAACGGGCGGTGTGGCTGTGGGATAGCGCGTGCGGGGAGCCGAGGGCGTGAGCGGGAACTGACGGAAAGAGCCGAAACTGTCCCGGAGGTGGCCGAAGGCGGACGCCTGAAAGAAACCTCGCGCCCGCGCGATTTTTTCCTCTTCGCCTGGGCCGGGACTGTCGGGCCACCCTCCATTTTGGCCCTGACTTGTTCACCTGGGGGACTTTACACCGCTTTCCTCTTTTCCTCCTTCCCGACCCAAATTTTGTCCCCAAGGCCATTTTAGAGCCACCAGCTACAGGAAACGTCGAGACCTACCAACGACCACGAACGCTGTCGCTCAGCCTCCTGGGAGTCCCAAGAGGCGGGCGGGGAGGTGGTGTCTGGAGGAGGACGCCCCTGGGCCAGGGTAACCTCCGGAGCGAAAGGAGGTTCTCTGTCCGGGCGGGGCGTTGCCCGCTCCACCCACTGCCCAAGTCAGTTTCTGATCCGTCGGATTTCTGATCTGCTGGGCTCCCGGTCTACCACTGTATGGCTGTGGTAAGCCAGGCCCGCCGTCGAATGTTTCTGTTAAATACTCCTCTTGTCTTCCAAGAAAGACTCCCAACCTCCTCAGCGCAGGAACCGTATAGCATCTCTTAATACGTGTGCATTTTTCAAGCTAGTGTCCCACATGTGTGAGGCACTCATCTCTGCTGGTCGAGAATCTGTTAAATTGGGCAGCGCCTGTGGCTCAGTGAGCAGAGCGCCAGCGCCATATACGATGGTGGTGGGTTCAAACCCAGCCCCAGCCAAACTGCAACAACAAAAAAAATAGCCGGGCGTTTTGGTAGGTACCTGTAGTCCTAGCTACTGGGGAGGCTGAAGCAAGAGAATCGCTTAAACCCAGGAGTTGGAGGTTGCTGTGATGTCATGGCACTCTACCAAGGGTGATAAAGTGAGACTGTCTCTAAAAAAAATAAATAAATAAAAAATCTGTTAAGTTGGCGGTGCCCATAGCTCAGTGGGTAGGGCGCCTGCCACATACACCGGGGCTGTCAGGTTCAAACCCGTCCTGGGCCAGCTAAACAACAATGACAACTACAACAAAAAAATAGCTGGGCGTTGTGGCGAGCACCTGCAGTCCCTGCTGCTCAGGAGGCTGAGATAAGAGAATCACTTAAGCCCAAAAGTTTGAGGTTGCTATGAACTGTGACGCTACAGCACTCTACTTAGGGCGTCATAGTGAGACTGTCTCTAAAGAAAAAATAAGTATCTGGTAAGAGGGCTGCGCCTGGTGGGCTCACCTGTAATCTCAGCACTCTGGGAGGCCAAGATGAGTGGAGCTCACAGATTCGAGACCAGCCTGAGCAAGATTGAGACCCATCTCTAAAAATAGCCGGGCATCAGCTCGGCGTCTGTATTTCAACGGCTAGAGCGCCAGCCACATACACAGGGCTGGCGAGTTCAAACCCAGCCCGAGCCTGCCAAACAACAACTATAAACAAACAAAAAATAGCCACGCGTTGTGGTGGGCGCCTGTAGTCCCAACTACTCTGGAGGCTGAGGCAAGAGAATCGCTAAAGCCCAAGGTTGCAGTGAGCTGTGACTCCGTGGCACTCACCCAGGGCGCCATAGTGAGACTGTCTCAAAATAAAAAAAATAAAAAATAATATATATATATATATATATATATATATATATATATATATATATATATATATATCCAAGAAGTGTGGTGGGCGCTTATAGTCTTAGATGATGGGGAAGCTAAGGCAAGAGTATCTTTTTGAGCCCAAGATTTTGAGGTTGCTGTGAGCTGTAATGCCACAGCATTCTACCAAGGGCAAAAAGTGAGACTCTGTCTCAAAAAAAAAAAGAGAGAGAGAGAGAAAGGAGGTAGATTAAGGAGCAACCCTAGGCCCAATCTCTGAGAACTATTAAAACAGCACTGGTAGCTGGGTGTGGTAGCTCACACTTGTAATCCTAGCATTAGGAGGGCTCCTCCTAAGGAAGGAGCCTCACTTGAGGCCAGGACTTGGAGGTCAGTATGTGCAACAAGGCAACAAAACAAGACCCTTGTCTCTACAAAAATTAAAATTAAAAAATTAAAATTTAGCCGTGCATGGTGGCAAATGCATACAGACCCAGTTACTTGGGAGGCTGAGACAGGAGGATTGCCTGATCCCAGAAGTTTGGGGTTGCAGTGAGCTTTGATTACATGACTGTACTCTAGCCCAGGGGACAGACCAAACAAGACCCTATCTCTAAATAAATAAATAAACAAAAAGCAAACAATAAATAAAAACACTAGAAATCTAATGAGATGGAAAATATTGTATTTAACATTTCCTCCAAGGGAGCGTTCTGAGTGTGGTTGAAAGGAACATTTTGCTAAGCAGTAGTGCTGACCTCACAGAGATTTTACCCCCAAACTATCTGCTCCCCAAGGAGGGTGTTTGCATAAAGCATATGTCTTACTGTGTGGAGTTAGCAAAAGGGATACTGCAACTCATGGCCCACCTTCATCCTTTGTCCATGCACTACACAACTTCTCTAAAAGGACTTTGAACAAATGTTTCCAAAATACTTTTTTGACCTGGACAATAATTGTACTGTTATTCTTTATATTACATATATGTTTTCCAAGTATGTGCATGTTTTACTTCACAATAAAAGTGATAGCTAAACGCTTTGAAATAACTGCAAATTGTTCAAAGTTCATGTATAAATTATATTGAAGGAAAAGAAATGCTGCAATAAATGTACCATATAGTGTTTGTGAAAACACAAAACAACCTAATTTCTTGAATGATTAGAGTAAGTGTTAAGGATTTTTTTAAAAAGATCATTTTGAAATAATATACATAAGTCTCAGTTTAGCTTTAGTGTTTTTTTGTTTTTTGGGGGGTTTTTTGAGACAAGAATCTCAAGCTGTCACCCTGGGTAGAGTGCTGTGGTGTCATAGCCCTCCAACTCGGGCTCAAGTGATCCTCTTGCCTCAGTTTTTCTATTGTAGTAGAGATGAGGTCTTGCTTTTGCTCAGGCTGGTCTTGAACGGGTGAGTTCAAGCAATCCACCTGCCTCAGCCTCCCAGAGTTCTAGGATTACAGGCGTGAGCACCTAGGGTTTTTGCTTTGAGTTGATAATTAGTATGGTAGTGATTGATTGCCACATTCCAAGTTTTTATTCTGGAGGGAAAGAGGATAAGTTAAGCTATAGTCTAAGAGTCACAGAAATTTAATTCATCACGGTAGAGACTTGATAACCATAAGAAACATAATATTTTAAAGTACCCATTGACTGAAGCTACAAATCACAACAGACATAAAAAACAGTAGAGTACATCTAAGATTGTATTTTTCCTTTTGCCTATACTACCTCTAGTACCTAAGAATATTCATCTTGGCAGTCCAGATTTCAAGTTACAGAAATTTAGTTTCACGGGAGGCTAAAAAGATGCTATCTGAGAAAACTATTCTGTGTCCAAATAAGTTTGGGAAGCACTAGTTGAAATCACGTTAAACTGGTTTCTTTACTTCTGGGAGTACTTAATATGGTAATGTGTTTTGTTCATATTGAATTGAGCAGGCTACATATGTAGAAGGAACCCTCCCCCCCCCAAGAGACTTTTTTGCAGGATTGATGTTTCTTTCTTTCTTTTTCTTTTCTTTTCTTCCTTTCTTTTTTTTTTTTTTTTTTTGGCGAACGTTTCACTCTGTCACCTTGAGTAGAGTACCATGGCATCATTGTAGTTTACAGCAACCTCAAACTCTTGGGCTCAGGCTATCCTCTTGCCTTAGCCTCCTGAGTAGCTGGGACTACAGGCACCCTCCACAATGCCCAGCTAGTTTTTCTATTTTCAGTAGAGATGGGGTCTTACTCTTGCTCAGGCTGGTCTCAAACTCCAGAGCTCAAGCATTCTGCCCACCTTGGCCTCCCAAAGTACTAGGATTACAGGTGTGAGCCACCTCACCTGGCCAGGATTAATGTTTCTTTGAACATTAATTCTACAAAGTTCTATCAAAGTGTTGGAGGCCAGGTGTGGTGACTCACCCCTGTAATACTAGCACTCTGGGAGGCTGAGGTGGGTGGATTATATGAGCTCAGGAGTTTGAGACCAGCCTGAGCAAGAGCAAGACCTGGTCTCTAAAAATAGCCAGGTGTGGTGAGCACCTGTATTGCCAGCTACTCTGGAGGCTGAGGCAAGAGGATCACTTGAGCCCAAGAATTTGAGGTTGTTTTGAGCTATGACGTCATCGCACTCTGCTGAGGGTAACAAAGTGAAACTCTGACTCCAAAGTATGGTCACTATGGCTCATGCCTATAATCCTTGCACTCTGGGAGGCCGAGGCAGGTGGATTGCTTGAGCTCTTGAGTGAGATCAGCCTGAGCAAAAGCAAGACCCCCATCTCTACTAAAAATAGAAAAACTAAGGCAAGAGGATGGCTTGAGGCTGAGTTGGAGGTTACTGTGAGCTATGATGCCATGGCCCAGGGGAACAGCTTGAGACTCTCTCAAAAAAAAGATAGATAGGCAAATCACATTGGCTTATACCTGTAATCCGAGCACTCTGGGAGGCCTAGGTAGGCGGATCACCTTAGCTCATGAATTTTGAGACAAGGCTGAGCCAGAGTGAGACCCCGTCTCTAAATATAGCTGGTTTTGTGGGGGCACCTATAATCCCAGCTACTTGGGAGGCTGAGGCAAGAGAATCACTTGAGCCCAGGAGTCTGAGGTTGCTGTGACCTATGACACCATGGCCCTCTACCAGGGTGACAAAGTGAGACTCTACCTCAAAAAATAAATAAATGAAATAAAAGGATTTGTGGTTCAGCACCCATAGCTCAGCAGCTAGGGCTCTGGCCATATGCACCAGAGCTGGAGGGTTTGAACCCGGCCTGGGCCTGCCAAACAACAATGATGACAACAACAACAAAAATAGCTGGGCGTTGTGGCAGGTGCCTGTAGTCCCAGCTACTTGGGAGGCTGAGGCAATTGAATCACTTAAGCCCAAGAGTTTGAGGTTGCAGTGAACTGTGATGCCACAACACTCTACCGAGGGCAACATAGTGAAACTCTGTCTCAAAAATAAATAAATAAATAAGGATTTGAGTAAGTCAGCATTTCCCATTTTATAGATAACAGAACTGAGGATCAAAAACTGGGCCAAGGGCTGCACCTATGTCTCAGTGAGGGTGGCAGGTTCGAACCCAGCCCCTTCCAACCTGCAAAAAAAAAAAAATAGCTGGGTGTTGTGGCAGGCATCTGTAGTCCCAGCTACTTGGGAGGCTGAAGCAAGAGAATTGCCTAAACCCAAGAGCTGGAGGTTGCTGTGAGCTGTGACACCACAGCACTTTACCAAGGGTGACAAAATGAAACTCTGTCTCTAAAAAAGAAAAAAGAAAATTGGACCCAAATTTTCACTTGTATATTAGGTGTTGAAAGCTGTGTTACATCACAGAATAATTAGTAGAGCCAAAACCAAAACTCAGATCTGAAACAGTGTGAGTGCCCTACAGATTATTTATTTATTTATTTTTTTTTTTTTTGGAGACAGAGTCTCAAACTGTCACCCTGGGTAGAGTGCCGTGGCATTATAGCTTACAGCAACCTCCAACTCAGGCTCTATTTCTTTTAGTAGAGACGGGGGGTCTCACTTTTGCTCAGGCTGGTCTCAAACTCATGAGCTAAAGCAAACCACCTGCCTCAACCTCCCAGAGTGCTAGGATTATAGGTGTAAGCCACCATGCCCGGCCCCTACAGGTAAATTAAAACTTGAATTTGATTGTTAGTGAATTTGTTCATATGTATAAGGATATAACTAACACTGCTATACTCTAAATACATTAATAGTATTTTGATTCTTTTTTTTTTTTTTTTTTTGAGACAGAGTCTCACTTTGTCACCCTGGGTAGAGTGCCATGGCATCACAGCTCACAGCAACTTCAGACTCCTGGGCTCAAGCGATTCTCTTGCCTCAGCCTCATGAGTAGCTGGGACTACAGGTGCCGGCCACAATGCCCAGCTATTTTTAGACAGGGGGGGTCTCGCTCTGGCTCAGGCTGGTCTCAAACTTGTGAGCTTAGACAATTCACCCACCTCAGCCTCCCAAGTACTGGAATTATAGGCATGAGCCATCGCATCTGGCCCATTTATAGTATTTTGGCATGTTCTTTCATTATACATTCTGTCACCATCTTTAAAAAATAAAGAAAAAAACAAAAAGAAAAAATAAATAATGCCTTAACCTCTGTAAAATGTTTTATAGTTTATAAAGCACTCTCAACACATTGTGTCATTTGTCTCAATACCTTTGTGATGCAGGCATCATTATCCAGATGTAACAACTGAGGAAACCGAAACCCAAAATTGTTAAATAATTTACCTAAGGTCACACATTCAATAAACATCCTGTTATTAGTATTAGGAGAACACACAGTCCCTGCTCTTGAGGAGCTTTGCTATACATCTAAGAAGAGAAGACTTATAAACATGAAAACAATTGTATAGCAACATATAGGAAACTGATAGAACAGTATAAGCCTGGTGCTGTGGCTCATGCCTGTAATCCTAGCACTTTGGGAAACTGAGATGGGTAGATGGCTTCAGCTCAGGAGTTTGAGACCAGCCTGAGTAAGAGTGAGACCCTATCTTTACTTAAAACGGAAAAAACTAGCCAGGCATTGTGGTGGGCACCTATAGTCCCAGCTACATGGGAAGCTGAGGCACAAGGATCTCCTGAGCCCATGAGTTTGAGGTTGCTGTGAGCTATGATGGCAAAGCACTCCACCCAGGGCAACAGAGTGAGACTGTCGAAAAAAATACAGAAGGAATCCAAGAGTTGAAGATTACTGGGAGTGGATTAGCAGAAAGGAAAAAGATGCACAAGAAAGAAGAGTGACATCAGCAAAGACAGGAACATCAAAACCAGAAATACATTGTTGGAGAAGAATTAGAGCTTGAAGGGAGATGGGTCTGAAATGATCAGTCAGTCTTCTTACTTGTGCAAGTGATTACAACTGCTAAGAGGCAATGAATTCCCAGGCACTAAATATAAAATAATCTGGCACCACTCACCCGGACTGAGCAGTTATTTGCTTTCCAACCCAGTTACTCTACACAGAAAAACAATAAACTGGCTGGACACAATGGCTCATGCCTGTAATCCCAGAACTTTGGGAGGCCAAGGCAGGAGGATCGCTTGAGCTCAGGAGTTAGAGACCAGCTCTAAGCAAGAGTAAGAGTCCATCTCTACCATAAACAGAAAAAAAATAGCTGGGCATGGTGGTACCTGCCTGTAGTCCCAGCTACTTGGGAAGCTGAGGAAGGAGAATTGCTTGAACCCAGGAGCTTGAGGTTGCAATGAGCTGTGATGATGCCACTGCACTATAACCAGGGTGAGAGAGCAAGACTCTTTCCAAAAAAGCAAAAGTAAAGAAAAGCAATAAACTTACACTCTGTGCTGTGGACCCTAGAGGGGAAAAGGAGAAAAAAGCAAGAGAAGCCAAGTCTAAACTGGTGGGTAGGGGTGTGGAAGGAGGGGCAGGAAAGTCAAGTCTAAACTGGAGGTAGAGGGGAATAACCAGAGCATCACTGGACTTTAGATCTGTGATAGGGAAACATATGATCAGAAGACATATATTTTCCCCAATCCCTTCCCATTCCCTTCTTGGTACTGATTCACCTGAAAAGTGCCTGGCCTATTGGTATACTTTTAGGTACCAATGTGCTTACAAAGCCAGGACACATACTAACTCAGTTCCTGACTGGCAGATGTTCCAAACAACCTTTCTCAGCCCAGAAATGGGACCGAGGTCTGGCACAGAATGGGTTAAAATTATTCCCTTCCAACTGTCCCATATAGGCCACTGCTTTATTCTGTTGTCCATAAGGTTTTGTTTTGTTTTATTTTATTTTATTTTATTTTATTTTATTTTATTTTATTTTATTTTATTTTATTTTATTTTATTTTATTTTATTTTATTTTTTGAGACAGAGTCTCAAGCTGTCACCCTGGGTAGAGTGCCGTGGCGTCATAGCTCACAGCAACCTCAGGCTCTTAGGCTCAAGTGATCCTCTTGCCTCAGTCTTTCTATTTTTAGTAGAGGTGCAGTCTCACTTTTGCTCAGGTTGGTGTCCAACTTGTAAACTCAAGCAGTCCAGCCGCTTCAGCCTACCAGAGTGCTAGGATTACAGGCATCAGCCACCGTGCCTGGCCAAGGTTGTTTATTTTTGAGACAGCTCACTTGGTCACTGTCACCCTGAGTTGAATGCCAAGGTGTCATAGCTCCCAGCAACCGCAAACTCTTGGGCACAAGTGATCCTCTTGCCTCACGCGCCCAAGTAGCTGGGACTACAGGCACCCACTACAATGTCTGGCTATTTTTTTTTTTTTAGAGACGGGGTCTTGCTCTTGCTTCAACTGGTCTCAAACTCAGGAGCTCAAGCAAACCTGTCTCTGCCTTCCAGAGTGCTAGGATTAAAAGCATGAGCCACCACACCCAGCCTGTCTGTAAGGTTTAAAATCAGAAGTTCCAAGGTTCTTGCTTAAGAGTTATAACAGTTTACAAATATAAGCAGATGGACTATAGAAAGGGTGAAGTGGGGAAAAAGAATTAGGAAGAAAATGAAAAATAAAAGAGAAACAAATTGCTGAAATGAAATCTTATTTAGCTGGAATCCTACATAAGTTTTCTACTTTTGTTGTCCAAAACTCATCTTATGCTCAGCACCTGTAGCCCAGTGGTTACAGCACCAGCCACATACACCCAGGTTGGCAGGTTCAAACCCAGCCCGGGCCAGCTAAAAAACAACAACTGCAACAAAAAATAGCCAGGTGTTATGGTAGGCACTTGTAGTCCCAGCTACTCGGGAGGCTGAGGCAAAAGAATTGCTTAGGCCCAAGAGTTTGAGGTTGCTGTGAGCTGTGACGCGATGGCACTCTACCCAGGGCAACATAATAAGACTTGGTCTCAAAAATAAAAAACAAAAAACAAAAATTCATCTTCACAAAAACAAAACAACAACAAAAAAACACAAAGCAGAGGCTGAGCCAAGAAAATCATTTAAGCCAAAGAGTTTGAGAGTTTAAGGTTGCTGTGAGCTGTGATGCCACTGCACTCTACCCAAGGTGACATAGACTCTGCCTCAAAAAAAAAAAAAAAAACAAAAAAAACAGTTGAACAGGTTTGGCGCCCTAGTATAGTGGTTGTGGCGCCAGCCACATGCACCAAAGCTGGCAGGTTGGAACCTAGCCCAGGCCAGCTAAACAACAATGACAACTGCAACAAAAAAATATCCAGGCATTGTGGTAGGTGCCTGTAGTCCTAGCTACTTGGGAAGCTGAGGCAAGAGAATCGCGTAATCCCAAGAGTTTGGGGGTTTCTGAGAGCTGTGATACAACAGCACTCTACTGAGGGTGACATAGTAAGACTTTTTTAAAAAAACAAACAAAAAAGTTGAACAAGTTTTGATCCCTTGCAGTAACTTTTTCTTTATTTTTGAGACAGCTCACTTGGTCACCGTCACCCTGGGTTGAATGCTCACTTGGTCACTGTCACCCTGGGTTGAGAGAAAAAGATCACAAGGAACATGGAACAAAACAAAACAAAAATCAGTTTCTCAGGGTGTGAGCTTCAAAAGCCAAAGCAGTGGCATGAGATGTGTGTCAAACAGAGCTCTAACATGAAATAGACTGCTACAGATTCCCCTAAGCAGATTAAATGACAACTGAAAAACACGCCTCAATTGGAGCTTGCCTTAAATAACACCCCAATTCCAACTTCACAGTTGCTTAGTCATTCTCAATATAAGCGGAGGACTGAACTCTGGTAATGAACCTGCTAAGAAGATGCCACTACCAGATTCTCTCTTAAAAAGTTAAGGGGACAGAAGGAGGACATATTTTACCTTTGTGACAGCCTTATAGCGCCATCTGCAGTTCTTAGCTAAGGCTACAATAAACCATACCTCCTGTGAGCATGTTAGGACATCCACTGCTAAAGAAAAAAGATAACTAAGAATACTGTACTAAATTCAAGTCAAGGAGTCCTCAAAAGTCACCTGAGTCCTAGAGTATATGAAAACACTGCTTTATAATATAAAGTCCTAGGAAAAGATCTAAGAGCCTCAGTGGGCTATAAGCCAATGAGTCACACTTACATAGCAACAAAAAAAGCTAGTAAATTCTTAGGCTGTTGGATTTAAAGGATGATATATTGTTCAGACCTTGAGAACTTAATAGCCCCACAGTACCCCATTCTGTCTGAATACATCTCAGAATTGCACTTAGTTCTGGGCACCACAATTTGAGAGCAATATTGACAAGAGCTATAAAAAATATTCATACCCTTTGACCCAGTAATCCCACCCATGGGAATTTATCCTAAGGAATAGGATATTCAAGAGAATAGATGAATTAGAGGCATGAAGATACTGATGTGGCATTCTTTACAACACACATATACATATTGTAAATGCCTCTCAAAAGTGGAATATTATAATGCATTAAAATATAATGTTATTAAAAAACAAATTACAATAAATTACAATAAAAATAAATTACAATAAATTACAATAAAAATTAAAAAATACATTAAGATATAATGTTATTAAAAATAAAATAAATTATAATCCATGCTACAACATGTTGGGACCTTGAAAATGCTATGCTAAAGGAGAGAAGCTGGACACACGCAAAGGGGCAACATAATGTATGATTTATTTATATAAAATGTCAGGGGCCAGGCGAAATGGTTCACAACTGTAATCTCAGCACTCTGGGAGGCCAAGGTGGGTGAATTGCTTCAGCTCAGGAGTTTGAGATCAGCCTGAGCAAGAGTGAGACCCCATCGCTAAAAAAATAGCTGGGCGTTGTGGCAGGTGCCTAGAGTCCCAGAGACATCGGAGCCTGAGGCAAGAGAATGATTTGAGCCCAAGAGTCTGAGGTTGCTGTGAGCTATGACACCATGGGACTCTACCGAGGATGACAAAGTGAGACTCTGTCTCAAAAAAAACCCCACCTGTCTCCAGCACTCGGGAGGCTGAGGCGGGTAGATTGCCTGAGCTCACAGGTTCAAAAGCAGCCTGAGCCAGAGTGAGACCTTGTCTCTAAAAATATCCAGGTGCTGAGGCAAGAGAATCACTTAAGCCCAAGAGTTTGAGGTTGCTATGAGCTACGACACCACAGCACTCTACCAAGAGGTGACAAAGTGAGACTGTCTCATAATTAATAAATAAATTAATAAATAAAATAAAATAAAATAAAAATAAATGTCCAGGATAGTCAAACCTATAGACAGAAAGCAGGTTAATGTTTCCAGAGGCTGGAAGGAGGAGGGAATAGAGAGTGATTGCCAGTGAGTATAGGGTTTCTTTCTCTTTTTTTCTATAGCACTAAGTTTTATTAGAGTTCCCATTAAGGTTAAATTTCTAGGAATGAGAGAGTCTAAGTTAAGAGGGCACAAAAGCCACAAAGCCTCCTTAGATCTTCCAGTTAACCACCAGCTCAGGTTCTTTGGTAAGATCAGAGCCTGATTCTAGGTACAGATTATTATAAGGATATTTCTTTGGTCCTACATTACAAAGGTCGTGAAGCCAAAGAGCTGCTTATACATGATAGTCCAAGAAACAGCTGTGAGATACATGCCTGATACACATGCACAGGCCCCAGAACCTCAGTTTTACCCCAGTTCAACATCAGGTATGAGCGGTCTTAGTCATACCTGGATCCTTCTGCTGTGAACAGTCAGGGACCTTCTGGCAGTCACCAGGTCCCATGCCATCATCCAGGTTAAAGCTCATAGTTTTCCACATGCATAGTAGCAGTAGTCCATTCTTCTAGTGTCTTAGGATAGGACCCTGGGAGCGTGTCCTTGGTAATGTAGGAGGCTGTCCATGTACCCATGGTACCACGTTCCAGACTGCCATTTGCAGCCACCAGACTCTCAAGACTCCTGCCCCAGTCGCTGCCATCTTCACCTTCCTCTCTTGTGTAGGGGATTTCTTTTTGGGATAGTGAAAGCATTCTAGAATGATATAGTGGCAATGACTGCACAAGCTTGTGAATATACTAAAAACTGCTAAATTGTATACTTTACAAGGGTGAATTTTATACAAATTATATCTCAATTAAATATATATAAGAAAAATCCTTTTTTAAATTTATTTTTTAGAGACAGGCTCTCACTCTGTTGCCCAGGCTGGAGTGCTGTGGTTACAGTCACAGCTCACTGCAACCTCGAACTCCTGGATTCAACCAATCCTGTTATCTCAATCTTCTGAGTGGCTGCGACTACAGGCGCACACCACCACATCCAGTTAAATTTATTATTTTGTAGAGATAGGGGCTCACTATGTTGCCCAGGCTGGTCTCAAACTCCTGGCCTCACGTCATCCTCACCTCAGCCTCCCAAAATGCTAGGAGAGCACAGGTGGTTTGATGGTAGAATTCCCATCTCCCAAATGCTAGGATTACAGGTGTGACCACCATGCCAGGTCATAAAGTCTTTATAGTCATATAAAAAGGTGCTTATTAGTTCATAGGCATTTTTACATTTTACTGTAAACACATCATTATCAGTGAAGGAGAAAAACAGTATAAAATCAAATCCTTATAAAATGAGGTAAATTTATGGATGAGAACTAGAAGAAAGCATGAATAATTGAAAACAAGCTATAGGAGGCAAGTGAATTTGGGGGAGGGTCACTAAATTGTTCTTAGGAAATTAAATATCTTACTTTCTTCCCAAAACAGTGTCCACAAGAGGGCAGACAGAAGATGACAAATCAAAACATTTAACCTCTTTTTTTTTTTAATGAGACAGTATCTTCCTATGTTGTATGGGCTAGAGTGCAGTGGCGTCATTGTAGCTTACTGCAACCTTGAACTGCCAGGCTCAAGGAATCCTCCTGCTTCCGCTTCCCAAGTAGGAGGGACAATAGGCGTGCACCACCATGCCTGGCCAATTTTTCTATTTTTTCATAAAGATGGGTGGGGGTTACACTTTTTTTTTTTTTTTTTTGCAGTTTTTGGCTGGGGCTGGGTTAGAACCTGCTACCTCCAGCATATGGGGCCAGCGCCCTACTCCTTTAAGCCACAGACGCCACCCAGAGGGTCACACTCTTGTTCAGTCTAGTCTTGAACTCCTGGCCTCAACCAATCCTCCCAACTCGGCCTCCCAAAATGCTAGGATTACAGGTGTGAGCCACCACACATGGCCCCATTTAATCACTTAACATAATCTTCAACTGAAAAGTTAAGAACCAAAGAATCCAGTATTGAAGGCAATTTTTTTCCATTTTTTTTTTTTGAGACAAGGTCTTGCTCTGTTGGCTACACTGGACTGGAACTCCTAGACTCAAGTGATCCTACCATCTCAATGTCCTGAGTAGTGTGCACCATGAGGCTGTGAAAGCAATCTTAAAGGTCATTAAGTCCATCTGGGTGCAGTGGCTCATACTGTAAAACTAGCACTTTGGAAGGCCAGAGTGGGAGGACTGCTTGAGGCCAGGAGTTTGAGACTCCTGCCTTAGTCTCTATAAAAAATAGAAAAGTTATCTGGGCATGATGGCATGCCTGTAGTACAAACTATTTGGGAAGCCAGGACTGGGAGGTTGAAGTGAACTATGATAACAACACTGCACTCTAATCCAGGCAACAGAGCAAGACCTTTCTCAAAACAGAAAAGAAAAAAAGGTCATCTAATTTCAATTCCCTCACATTGTATTACAAGAAAGAAATTGAGATGGCTAGGCATGGTGGCTCATGCCTGTAATCCTACCACTCTGGGAGGCCAAGGCCGGTGGATTGATTGAACTTAGGAGTTCCAGACCAGCCTGAGCAAGACTGATACCCCATCTCTAAAATTAGCTGGGCATTGTGGTGGGTGCCTATAGTCCTAGCTACTCGAGAGGCTGAGGCAAGGGGATCATTTGAGCTCAGGAGTTTGAGGTTGCTGTGAGTTGGCACCATGGCACTCTACTGAAGGCAACAAAGTGAGACCCTGGGGAAAAAAAAAAAGAAAGGAGAGAGGGAGGGAGGCAGGGAGAGAAGGGAGTAGGGAGGGAGGAAGGAAGGAAGGAAGGGAGGGAACTGAGGCTCTGGGTGGTAAGGTGGCTCACCCAAAGTTACCAGGGTGGTCATTATAAGAGGAAGAAGTAGGACCCCATCTCTTCATTTCTTTGTCTCTCCTCTTTCCACCAAACGACGGTGCCTCCTTAAACAAGGTGATGTTTAATGTGGAAAAGGGAAGATTTAGAGGTATATGAGATAAAGGGCAGGTTCTGAGAAAGAAACAGTTTTTGTTTTTCTTCTTTGTTGCAGAGAGAGAAGGTCTAGAAATTACGGAGAATCAAATTTTAGGCCATAAAATAACCCCCTGACAATTAAAGATGTCAAAAGAAGGGACAGGTAGGAGATTTCTAAATCAAGCAAAAACTAAAATGGTCATCTCTAAGATAACCTATTTCTGAGATTCTGTATAGGTCTTTAGGCTCAAGGCCTTCTTAATTCCCTTCCAACTCTTTAAAGGGTCTATGCCTTTTGGATCTGTAGGAGTGGGAGAATATAAAATCATTGAATTTCATTAAATCAACTAGAATAAGGAAGACTTGTTTGTTAATGTCTTAGTTTTTATATTAAATTTATTTTCCTTTTTTAAAGAATATACTTTGTTTTTTACTCATTTGTTTTTCAGAGATAGAATGCCCAGGGTGGAAGCAAGATCATGTTTCACTGCAGCCTCAAAGTCCTGGATTCAAATGATCCTTCTGTCTTATCCTCCTGAGTAGCTGGGACTACAGATACATGCCATCACACTCAGCTATTTTACTAAATTCCTTTTCCTTTTTTTTTTTTGAGACAGTGTTACTCTGTTGATAAGACTTACACTTTCTGGGTAGAATGCCGTGGCCTCATCATAGCTTACAGCAACCTCAAATTCTTGGGCTTAAGCAATCCTCTTTTCTCAGCCTCCCCAGTAGCTGGGACAACATGTTTGGCTAGTTTTTCTAATTTTAGTAGAGAAGGAGTTCTTGCTCTTGCTCAGGATGTTCTCAAACTCCCGAGCTCAACTAATCTGCCTGCACTGCACCCAGCCTTTACTAAATTTCTACTTTCAGTTGATTTTCATTATATGGGTACTTGGGAAGCACATCCCCAGAAAATTCTCTCAAGGATTATAATGTCCCAGGGTTGGTAGTGAAGAGGCATTCTGTTCTATAAATTCTCAATTTGTATGATTTTGTGCTAATTCCTTACTTTCAAAATTGGCTGAGCTACACCACTGGCTATAATGTCTAGAAACAGACACCTTCTCAGGATGGGTGGATAGTCTAGTTCTGGTCAGGACTCAATTCCTGAACCTGTTCGCAGGATAAGAAGGAAGATGAAATTCAAGCATGACTTAATCAAAAAGCCTTTCCCACTAGGAATTAAACATCCTTCAACCTCTTCCTCACTTTTCACCTAGTACCCCCCAGCCCATACCCACAAAACTCTCTCCTGTGGAAAGCTTAGCACCAATACTCCCTAAAGTGACCAGTTATTACAGAGCTGGGCAATAGACTATCCATGCTGTGTCACCTCATAAATTATAAATATCTCAGCTTTTTTCTATAAATATACAAGGACTAAGACCCCAGATGTCAAGGAATAACCTGCCTAATTGAAATGAATCTTCCAGAGGATGAACAGAGAGTTTTGCATGGAGAATCACAGGTTGAAAAGGGTCACCACGGAGAATCTGCAGGTGAAAAGGGTCACCTCATAAACAGTTCTCCATTTCCTCCCCCATGAAATTTGTCTTACCCTTGAAATTGTATCATTTTGAGGCCTTTTACTATCAAAATAGGCTGAGAAAATCTCTGCCCCATTTTAAATCTATAGCTCAAGAATTGGCTGGCATGGCGACTCACACACACCTGTAATCCCAGCGCTGTGGGAGGCTGAGGGGGAAGGATCCCTTAAGGGCAGGAACTCAAGATCATGTTAAACAACATATTGAGATCCCACCTCTACAAAAAAATTTTAAAAATTAGCTGAGTGTGGTGGCACACACCTGTAGCCCTAGCTACTAGAGAGGCTGAGGCAGGAGTAGTCCTAGCTACTGGAGAAGCTATAACCAGGAGTTTGAGGTTATAATGAGCTATGAGTATACCACTGCACTCCAGGCCTGGGTGACTGAGTAAGACCCTAGCTCTAGAAAAAAAATACACGATAGCCCAAGAATGGCCAAACCCAAATCATTTGCCTGGTCAGATAAACAAGGGTAAACAAGGCTAGAATATGCTTTTCTTATTTATAAAATGAGAGACAGAGAGTAGAAAAGGGGGCTGGGACCCCTTGTAAGCCACCACTACAACACTACCCAGCAGGCTTATATACTTCCTTCTAATCATTCTTTGTAAGCATTCAAACAGTAATTTATAGGTAAATGAGGTAATTTTTGCAAATACAAAATACACTGATACACTCCAGGAAAACTCAGCCTTGTAGGTAGAACCTTCATTCTATACCAGCTAACACACACACACATTCAAGACATATTTCCTTACATAGGCTTAAAGAAAGAAAGAAAACTACTAATTGTATTTGCTCATTCTACATATGCTGTCCTTTTTTATTTTTTTTTTTTTTTGAGACAGAGTTTCACTATGTTGCCCTCTGTAAAGTATGGTGGCATCACAGCTCACAGCAACCTCAAACTCTTGGGCTTAAGCAATTCTCTTGCCTCAGCCTCCCAAGTGACTGGTGCCTGCCACAACACTTGGCTATTATTTTGTTGCCCTTGTCATTGTTGTTTAGCAGGCCTGGGCCGGGTTCGAACCCACCTGTCTTGGTGTATGTAGCCGGCGCCCTAACCACTGAGCTACAAGCGCCAAGCCCATACGTTGTCTTCTTTTCTTTTCTTTCTTTCTTTTTTTTTTTCATCTAACCTTCTTAAATCAAATATGTTGTCTTCTTTATCACAGTAGCCCTTTAAAAGTAGATACTATTATTTCAATATTAGAGGAAACTAAGGCTTTAAGAACATTCAGAAATCCAAGGTCAAATAGCTAGAAAATAATGGAAACAGATTCAAATTCCAGTACTAGTCCCTTTGGCTCTAAAACCCATTATTAAAGTCAAAAGACAAATCATAAATGGGGGAAAATATCCATAACACATATTACAAAGGGTTGACGTTTCTAACAAGCAAGGATATCAACAAATAGATTTGATAGAGATAAATAGAAACAATTTAAAAAATAGGTAGATAGAGAGTAAAATTAAGCAATTCACTGAAGAGGAAATGCAAATGTCCTATAAATATTTGAAAAGATGCTAAATTTCACTAGGAGACAGGAAAATCCAAATGAAAGTGATCAGATATTATTTCTCACCCATCATCTTGGCAAAAATTTAAAGGTGATAGAAAGAAAAGGCCACATTACAACATGTTGGTGGAAGTGTAAATTATGGCTACCTTTTCATGAAGTAACCTGACATAATATCAATCAAAATGTAAAACATGTCTTCTGTTTGATGCTGCATTATCACTTATTAGAGTCTAGCTTCAGGCTTGGCGCCCTAAGCACAGTGGTTACAGAGCCAGCCATGTACACTGAGGCTGTCAGGTTCAAACACAGCCCAAGCCAGCTAAACAACAATGACAACTGCAAAAAAAAAAATTAGCCAAGCATTGTTGTGGGTGCTTATAGTCCCAGCTACTGGGAGACTGAGACAAGAGAATCGCTTAAGCCTGGGAGTTTGAGGTTGCTCTGAGCTGTGATGCCACAGCACTCTACCGAGGGCAACATAGTGAAACTCTGTCTCAAAAAAGAAAAAAAAAATCTAGCTTCAAAAAAAGAAACAAAAAGGGGGTGGTGCCTATGGCTCAAAGGAGTAGGGCACTGGCCTCGTATGCTGGAGGTAGTGGGTTCAAACCCAGCCCTGGACAAAACTGCAAAAAAAAAAAAAAAAAGTATAAAAAAAAAAAAAAAAGAAACAAAAAGGGCTGGAAGAACTGTGCAGGGACCCATGATTGGCACCCTCCCGGACCTCTGGAAGAGCTGCACAGGGACCCGTGATCAGCACCCTTCCAGATCCTGGTAAGAGCTGTGCCAGGACCCTCCCGGACCCCAGTAAGAGCTGCGCAGGGACCTGCTACCCCACCCGCTGGGCCTCCCCACACCCTGACCAGGAACTCCGGGAGTCTAGCAACCCTGCATCCTCCCTCGTGTACCCTCCCCGCCTCCACACCGCCATCTCATCTGGCCAGGGACTCTGGTAGCCGTGTGTCCTCCAGAGCCCTCCCTGCCTCTGCGCAGAAACCCTCTCCTGGCCAGAGACTGCTGGAGCCTTGGGCCCTCTGTGCCAAAGTCACTGGGCACCAGGCACTCCCAGAACCATGTGCACCACCCCCGGCCCTGTTGCTGGATCAGGGGTGTCACACTCTGGAGCTGCTTCCAAAACCAGAACTCCCTGGGTGGGGCAGCCCCAGAGGAACTACACAGGGTCACTCCCTACAAAGATCCAGCAACAATAGAGTGATCCCGCTGGGGTCTAATCTTGGAGAGACACCTCCCCAACTCTGAGGACGGCCAGAGGCAACGGTGAAAAACCATCATGAGATGAATTCAAAGGAAACACTGCCAATATGAATAATCAAAGTAGATCAACTCCCCCAAGGATCAATGTGGCAGACACAGCACAAGATCCAATACACAAACAAATAGCTGAGATGTCAGAAATCAAATTCAGAATCTGGATAGCAAATAAAATCTAATCAGAATTCCAAGCAGTAACCCAAAAGATGTCTCAAGAATTCAACAAATTCAAAGACCAAATGACCAAAGATTTTGACACATTGAGACAAGAAGTTGCAGCCCTCAAAGATCTGAGAAACATAGTAGAATCCCTCAGTAACAGAATGGAGCAAATAGAAGAAAGGATTTCTGACATTGAAGACAAAGATTTTGAACACTCCCAAACTCTCAGAGAGGAAGAGAAATGGAGGGCAAAAACAGATCACTCTCTCAGAGAGCTCTAGGATAATTCGAAGAAAACCAATACTTGTCTTATAGGGATTCTGGAAAGTAATGAAGTGGCTTCACAAGGTACAGAGTCTCTTCTCCATGAGATTATGAAGGAGAACTTTCCAGACATGCCAAGAGATTCTGAAATTCAGATAGCAGACAGTTTCAGAACTCCAGCAAGACTCAACCCGAATTAGATATCTCCCAGACACATCATAATCAATTTCACTAAAGTTAATATGAAGGAAAAAATTCTGAAAGCAGCCAGACGAAAGAAAACCATCACCTACAAGGGCAAGAATATTGGAATAACTGCAGATCTATCTGCTGAAACATTTCAAGCTAGAAGAGGATGGTCGACTTTTAATCTCCTAAAACAAAATAACTTTCAACCCAGGATCCTGTACCCAGCTAAACTGAGTTTCATCTATGATGGAGAAATTACATTAACAACATCCACATGTTGAAGAAATTTGCCACAACTAAACCAGCTCTCAAGGATATTCTCAGACCTATCCTCCATAAAGACCAGTGTAATCCTCCACCACAAAAGTAAACCCACCCAGAAAATTTTGATCAAATTCCAACTTCCACAGTCATAAAAGGATTAAAAATGTCCACCGGACTCTCGAAAGGCTTATCAATATTCTTAATTAATGTGAATGATTTAAATTGTCCTCTAAAGAGGCACAGGTTGGCTGACTGGATACAAAAACTCAAGCCAGATACCTGCTGCATACAAGAATCTCATCTTACATTAAAAGACAAATATAGACTTAAGTTGAAGGGATGGTCATCTATACTCCAAGCAAATGGAAAGCAGAAAAAAAGCAGGCATTGCCATCATATTCGCAGATGCAATAGGCTTTAAACCAACCAAAATAAAAAAGAATAAGGATAGACACTTCATATTTGTTAAAGGTAATACTCAATATGATGAGATTTCAATCATTAATATTTATGCACCAACCAGAACACACCTCAATTTATAAGAGAAACTCTAACAGACATGAACAACTTGATATCCTCCAGTTCCATAGTAGTTGGAGATTTTAACACCCTTTTAGCAGTGCTGGTTAGATCCTCCAAATAGAAGCTAAGCAAAGAAAAAAAAATTAAAATTAAAAAAAAAAAAAAAAGAAGAAGCTAAGCAAAGAAATCTTAGATTTAACCTTAACCATTCAACATCTGGACTTAACAGACATCTACAGAACATTTCATCCCAACAAAACTGAATACACATTCTTCTCATCAGCCCACGAAACATACTCCAAAATCAACCACATCCTGGGCCACAAATCTAACCTCAGCAAATTTAAAAAAATAGAAATGATCCTTTGCATCTTCTCAGACCATCATGGAATAAAAATTGAACTCAATAACAACAGGAATCTGCATACCCATACAAGAACATGGAAGCTAAATAACCTTATGCTGAAAAATAGATGGGCTATAGACAAGATTAAGAAGGAAATCACCAAATTTTTGGAACAAAAAAACAATGAAGACACAAATTATGAGAACCTCTGGGATATGGCAAAGGCAATCCTAAGAGGGAAATTTAGAGCACTGCAAGCCTTCCTCAAGAAAACAGAAAGAGAGGAAGTTAATAACTTAATGGAACATCTCAAGCAACTGGAGAAGGAAGAACATTCCAACCCCAAACCCAGCAGAAGAGAAGAAATAACCAAAATCAAAGCAGAATTAAATGAAATTGAAAATAAAAGAATTATACAACAGATCAATAAATCCAAAAATTGGTTTTTTGAAAAGATCAATAAAATAGATAAACCTTTGGCCAACCTAACCAGGAAAAAGAGTCAAATCTCTAATTTCATCAATCAGAAATGGTAATGATGAAATAACAACAGACCCTTCAGAAATTCAAAAAATTCTTAACAAATACTACAAGAAACTCTACTCTCACAAAT
>CAUYPK010029573.1:0-13555 GCA_963574355.1 Loris lydekkerianus
CAACACCTGCTTTCTCCTGATTTCCATTTGCCTGGATTACAGATGCCCATCCCACCCTCTGTCTATATTAAATCTTTTAAGGTAATATGAGATTCTTGTATGTAGCAGATATCTGGCCTTTGTTTTTGTATCCACTCAGTCAACCTGTGTGTCTTTAGAGGACAATTTAAGCCATTCACATTAATAGAGAATATTGATAAGCCTGGTAGTATTTTTGGTATCAATTTTTCAAAAGTCCAGTGGATATTTTTATTCCTTTTGCCTCTGTGTAAATTGGAATTTGATCAAAAGTTTCTGAGTGAGCTTACTTTGGTGGTGGAGGATTGTACTGGTCATTATGGAGGATGGGTCTGAGAATATCCTGGAGAGCTGGTTTAGTTATGGCAAATTTCTTCAACATGTGAATGTCATTAATCTATTTAATTTCTCCATCATAAATGAAACTCAGTTTAGTTTACAGGATCCTGGGTAGGAACATATTTTGTTTTAGGAGGTTAAAAGTCGATGACCACACTCTTCTAGCTTGAAAGCTTTCATCAGAGAGGTCTGCAGTCATTCTAATATTCTTCCCCTTGAAGGTTATGGTTTTCTTATGTCTTGCTGCTTTTAGAATTTTCTCCTTCATATTAACTTTGGCGAAGTTAATTGTAATGTGTCTGGGAGATGGTTTGTTTGGGTTGAGTCATGCTAGGGTTCTGAAACTGTCTGCTATCTGAATTTCAGAATCTCTTGCCATGTTTGGGAAGTTCTCCTCCATTTTCTCTTTGAGTAGAGCATCAGGACCTTTTGAAGCAACCTCATTGCCTTCAGGAATTGCTATATAGCGAATATTCATTTTCTTTGAATTATCCCAGATTTCTCTGAGGGAATGATCCATTTTTGCTCTCCATTTCTCCTCCTCTTTGAGCATTTGGGAGCGTTCAAAAGCTTTGTTGTCAATGTCTGAAATCCTTTCTTCTGCCTGCTCCATGCTGTTACTAAGGGATTCTACTGTATTTCTCAGATCTTTGAGGGCGGAAAGTTCTTGTTTGAGTGGGTCAAAATCTTTGGTGGTTTTGTCTTTGAATTCATTAAATTTTTAAGATGACTTTTGAAATGCTCCTTGAATTTCTAATTCCAACTTTACCCCCATTCTGTTAATCTTATTTGCAACCCAAATTCTGAATTCAGTTTCTGACATATTGGCCATTTGTTTATGAATGGGATCTTCTGGTATATTCACCTTGTTGTTCCTTGGGGGAGTTGATCTACTCTGATTATTCATGTTGCTAGAGTTTTTTCCTTGATTCCGCCCCATAATTATTTTTCACTGTTTGGCTAGATAAGCAGATAATGTAAAATTGGGATGGAGGCTCCTGGAGTAGTGATTAACCAGCCCCGTGCCTAAGAGCTGGTAATGGTGACTGCAGGTTTTCCCCTACAGTTTTGCAAAGGACACGTACAGTACTAGGAGCCTGAGACACTGGGACTTGCTTGGTGTGGTGGGGCTAAGTGGCTCTATCTTTTTTTCAGCTGGTCTCTTTCCAATCCTAGTGAATCAGTAACTCCGGTTTGAATTCTCAGCTGTGGAGAAATACCACCAACTAAGACACCTCATTCCCCACAGGCAACAACTGGAAAAGAAAAATAAAACCTTTCCACAACAACACAACCAGGGTACCACCTTGGGTCCTCAGGTGATTGGCCCAGGTCAAGAGTTCCAAATCAATTGTCCCAGTCAGCACCCAGTCTCAAGTGGGAGAGTTCAAAAGGTCTCTAGCAACTAGATAGCAGGGGTCTGCTGGCAGCTCAAGTATGACTTACTCCAGTGCTCTGTAGAGTCAGAAGAGCTCAAGGATATTTTTAGAGCCCAGAAGGCCACGTTTATCTTTCCCCTATTTTTTTTTTTTTTTTCATTCCAAGCTATAGCAGAAAATATTTTTTAAACTTGACAAGTGAAGGCTCATTTGGGGATAACTACTACTTGAATTACCACTCTCAGGGTTAAACTAATAACTCTGGCATATTATAAAGCCATAAATGTAATTTTGAGCTCCACTCTTCCTAGCATATTTATTTTAGTTTTAGTTTCATCCTGTGTGTTTGTGTTGGTTTTCTTCCTTTCTCTGTAAAATATGTCACTATTAATCATTATGGGTTATTGTTCACTGACACTGGAAATAAAAGCTGATGTTTGCCAAGCCATCCTAGTTATGACTTTTTTTTTTTAATATCCCACTTTGAATTAGAATCTAAAAAAAAAAAAAAAATTCTAAAACCTTTTTCAAAATTAAATAGTACCTTACACATAGCACATCATTGATAGATTGACCAAGATTTAAAAAAAAACTTTAAGTTTATTACTATTTTCTTAATATGACATCAGAAGAGAATGTCCCTAAGCTTTACATTATTCAACTCTGAGTTTACAAAACAAGAATAAGCTTTTCATCACCAAAATGCAAAAACCATCTGAACTGGCTGCTGCATCCATTCTAGCTTTGTTTCAATTTGGTGCTAATTCTCTAATTTGCTCATTCATTTTCTCTAACCACCTAATTAATGCTGAAGTCCTTCACAGGCTTGCCACTGAGCACTCTAGGCCTTAGCACAAGGAAAAATTCCTTAGCTGTGTTTCCATCCCCATGCCTGTGTTAAAGGCAAGAACTAGGAAGCAGTATCTACAAACCATTACAAAACCCACACACTTGAGCACTCACACCAGCACAGCAAGGAGAGCTAAGCCCACCCCAGATGCTTTGTCAGGCCAGTGTCACACTGTGTCTCAGTCCACTCCCTCACAGCGTCAGCCTCCCCTCCCTTCTGTGATAAGGGCATGTTTCTGATGAATCCTGATGCATCTTTCTGAACCTATTTAGTATGCTTCAGCAAAAGTGTCACAACAAGTACAACCACTGGAAGTTTTAGGTCTTTATTTAGAAAAGCGGAAAACAGAGTGTCAGTGAACCTCACAAGTCTCACAATGTAAGTGTGTGAGAAACATGGCTGAACAGAGCCCAGTGGTAGGTCCCCACTGTGCCACTTCAGGAAAGCCCCTGCCTCGCCTAGCATTGGCCTTCCTACTGGAATCATAACCTCAGATGTACATAGCAATGCTCCAAATGCTGTGACCTTTCCTCTTGCAACTCATTCATTCCCTCAGAATTTTTTTTCCCTCAGTATTTTTTGAGCACCTATTATGTGCTAGGCACTGTCCTGGAAAGGCTCGGCCCTCCTGGGGCCTATACGGTAGGGAGGAAGCAAACAACTAAACAGGTAGGTAGACTCAGCTACAGAGAACAGAGGAGGAAGGGGCCATGGGAACAGCCTGGGAAAGGTGGCTGAGATGGGCAATGACAGCCTCCTGAGACAGGACACCGGGGGCAAGCGCTGATGAGGGCGGAGCCAAAGGGGCTTTGTGAGGTGGGGAGGGGACAAGAGTTCAGAGCACAGAGGGGAGAGAGGAGGAGCTACTCACAGGGTGCTGAAAACGTGGGATCCATCCGCTATTCCGTATTGTAGCTGCCCCAGCCAGATGGTCAAGGTCAACACCATCAAGGCAAGCCCTGCCAACAGCACACACCCTTGATATGACCAGATGATGATGGCTTTTGACTCCTGTGTCTTCCTCCAGGAAACCATAACTCCACTCTAGTCATAAGAAAAGACTTGAAGAAATCCAAGTTGAGTCACATTCTATAAAGTACATGCTGAACCCCCTCAAAACCTCAAGGTCATCAAAAACAAGGAGAAAACTGTTACAGCCAAGAGGAGCCTAAGTAGACAGGACAGCTAAATGCAATGAGGTGTCCCCAGCAGGGTCTGGGAACAGAAAAGGGGCATGAAGGAAAAACTGAGAAAGTCTTGGGGGAGATGGCCTTTAGTCAGTAACAATGCAAATGTGCCCCACTAATACACAGAGTCAGCAATGGGAGTCTGGGCACAGGTGTACAGGAACTCGGCAAGTAAGACAAGCTAGTCTAAAATGTTTTTAGAATATTTTGTTAAAAAGATTGAAAAGTTTTCTGTCTAGAAATGATGACTCCGAAATAAAATTACAGTAGACAAACAAGAAAAATGGATGTGAAACCAGGTTAGAGGTGAAGAGTTGAGGATTTAACACACACCCTCCACCCCTACTGGGTGGGTTACCAAATCGATTGGGCCCTCCAGGCAGACATTTCACTTCTTCAAGACTCCAAATAATTGTGTTTCCCCCATCAGCTCTAGTCCTTTCCTCTAGGCCCACAGACTATCAGGAAACAGTCTGGCCAACAGTCCTGCAAGGAAACAGTCTGGCTTATAGACCCAGAAGCCCTCACAGAGGGCTCTCCTGAAGCATGCTCTGTGCTGGGTTCTGAGCCTCCCTCACCCACAACCTGCATGGCCTTGAGTGTCCACGATGTGTCTCCAGGCTGGTGGCCTGAACACCTGTCAAGGAGAAGGGTCAGAGGTGACAGCACCTGCCTAGTGTACACGCAGGCCACAAATGTGAGAAGTTGCTCAGGGTGGGCTGCCTGCCACACCTGTCCCTGGCTCCTCCCTCACTGGCTCTCTGCTCCCTGAGCACCCCGACCATCCTGACCTCCAGACAGGGCCCTAGGCAGCCTCCCCATCAAAGAGGACCCTCTGTATGGACTGAACTGCTCACCGGGCCTCTCGTCCTCCCTCCTTTGCCACCTCTGCAGCTTAACCCAGCACCAATTCCCACAGATTCCTCAACGAAAGACACTGACAACTTCCAGCATCCACAAAGAAAGACAAGACTGGGCTAATGCAAAATGACCTCACACCTCAGAAGCAGTTGGCTTGTACATCTGAGGAAGAAAAGGACCAAAAGTCAAGGAGACAACTGCAAATAAAAGATGCGGAGAGAATGATTCTTCACTCCTGAATATTTTTAATGCTATACCTTTAGAAATAAACCATTTTAACCTAGAAATTTAAACCAAGTCTTTAAGGGCCATAATGACGATGGAACTAATATTATTTAATGGAAATTCAAATTTCATAAATTTGGTCTCCAAGAAGTATGATTCTACACCTCCCGTTTATGTCGTAGCTGTGGACCCTCAGCTCCTGAAGGACGGGTCTTCAGCTGAAATGGATCCCACACAGGCTTTTACACACAGGGATAGATGTGGCCTTCCTTCTCAGAGCTTTTCCTGATGTTATTTAAACCCTGTCAAACAATCTATGAAACCAGTGTATGGTGCCCCATGATCACATTAATGTACACAGCTATGATTTAATAAAAAAAATAAATAAATAAACCCTGTCTCTGGGATCACTCCTTTCTTTTCCAGATGACTACCCACATGCATATTTTGAGTTTTAGTGGTTTCTTTTTTATTTTAAATAAAGCAATTAGCAAGTGATAAAGGTGATTGGATTTGCATAGATAATGAGAGTATTTAAAAGGGTTACCTAATATCAACTGAGGAAATCTGTTCTTTATATAGAGAAAAATGAGAACTTATTCACCCAATCAAGATGAAAATGAAATCAAGAAAGAAAACATACATAGGAGGACAGTGTCATTCCAGTAAAGAAACTGAACAAAGACACACAGGCCATGCTTCCCTCTTTAAATGTTTAAATTTCCACCTTCTTCTGCAGAGCACTGTCTTCTCCCAGTCCTGGTAGAGAGGTCAATGCCTGGTCTCCTGTAGAAGGGGGTGATTTCAGTTGCCAAAATGACAAACTTAATGAAGCTCGTGAATCCTATAAAAATGCAGGAATGGTAAAAAGTAAAAGTAAAAAAATAGCATTTTTCCCATTTGAGCTATAATTGCAACCACTCCATATTGTATAAAATTGCTTACAAAAGCTCAAAAATCTAAACAATAAACACAATCTAAGTGTCCCTAAATTATCATAAAATGTATAAAAAGATATAAAGAGGGACCAAAAGGAAGGCAGTGGGACTGTGTGTCACAGCAGCGAGTAACCCATCACCACATAAGAATCACCCTCCTGGGTGAACTCTCTCTTATCAACAGTTGGTCTAGAGGGGGGGGCACAAGGCAAACAAAACTCTGCAAATTCTTCTTGAGCATTTAACATGCTCCATCTACCTGAGCTCTCCGGAGGGCTCCAGTAAAATAAGGAGGCAGATTCCTCATGGCAGAAAAGGCCTCTGCCAGCTTGGTGTCACCTCCAGGTTCAGGCTCTGTACCCCACTCCCTTATCGATAGTGTACTGGGTCAAATAGTGTCCCCCAAAAGTTCATGTCTACTCGAAATTGCAGAATGTTATGTTATTTGGAAATAGGGCTTTTGCAGATGTAAATAGTTAAATTAAGGTCATACTGGATTAGCCTGGGCCCTAATCCCATGACTGATGTCCTTAAAAGAAGTTCAAAGGAAAATACATAGACACAGAGAGAGAAGCCTGTGTGACCCCTGAGGTGGATGCGGGAATGATGCTTCCACAAGCCAAGGAATGCCAAGGGCTGCCAGCAGCTACCAGAAGCCAGGAGAGAGGCCTGGCGCAGACTGTCTGTAAGAGCCTTGTGCAGAAGAACCCAACCCACAAACACCTTGATTTTGGACTTCTGAGCTCCAGAACTTCAAGACTAAATTTATTGGGTAGTAATTTGTTAGATGTAGATGGTAACAATGATCACAACTATGGTAATGAAAATCCCCTTGGTCACAGTGTAAGGACTTAATTCACAACCATTATTAATGCAATTATAAATAAATAACTACGTATATATACAGGGTGTCCATAAAGTTCATGTGCAATTAAAAGTTGTCTATTATATATATGTATGTTACATATATTATATACATATACACCCACACACATACTTCTTAGGGTACCCTGGCAAATACTTAATGAAGCCCCTTCTTGTGAAGGGATTTGAGCTTAGGGTTCTACCTTTCATTATATACTAAATATTTATTTATTGGATGCCCCCAAATATTCAACACTTTGAATTAGACACCATGGGAGGCTAAAACCAGTTAATAAAATGCAGAGGAAGAAGAGAGATTCGGGATGTTTTTCCAGATAGATGTGACACATTTCACATGATACTGACATTTATAACCAAGTACACAATGTATTTGTTTGAATCAGACAAAATCACCAATCGTTGACTATTTTTGAACTCACAAACACAGCTATTTCATATGGCTTAAGTCAAGGGTTGAAAATTACAGCTAAGGGCAGTGCCTGTGGTTCAAAGGAATAAAACACCGGCCCCATATGCCGGAGGTGGCGGGTTCAAACCCAGCCCCAGCCAAAAACTGCAAAAAAAAAAAAAAAAGAAAAAAGAAAACTACAGCTAAATCTGGCTGACTGCTTGTCTGCGTAAACACGACGTTACTGGCAGGTGACCAAGCCCACACGTGTGCAGTCCATGTCCCGGGAGCTGCAGTCACCCCATGACAGCAGAGCCCACACAGCCCTCCATGCCTAAAACTTTGCTACTTGGCTCAGAAAAACTTTGCTGATCTCTAACTTCACACAGTATCAAATGACTGGCAGCAACCGGAAAGGCAGTCAGATTTCAGAAGCAGGCCAATCAGGGGGAAAAAAGCGTCCTGATCTCTGTGTCCATCAGACAGCTCAGACACAACCTGGGACTTAGAGAGAAACTGGGTTCTGATGGGTAAATGTTTCTCAAAGCCAAGGCCAGAAGGGAGATGGACCATGAGAACAGCTGTGGTGGCCTCTGGCCTCAAATGCCGGGAATACCCCACCACTGGGACAACCACGCCCACCCCCTCGAGTCCAGGCCCTGCTGTCCCTGCCGGAGCCTCACAGGAAACAGAGCTGGAATAAAAAGTGTTTGTTAAGTTTTCAGAGAGATCAAAATTCTTTGAACACCAGACGGAGTAAATAGTATAGTTTCTTCTTTAAGCATCAATCAATAGAGGGATGTGTGAACAGTATGATAAAAGTGGCATATTAAGAAAATTAATTTCTGATAGACATGAAATAATTGAGTCTCAAGCTAAAAACTGTATTAAAATATCTGTCCTTGTGGCCCTTTCCAGGGTTGTATTCTGAGGAATAATTACTCCAATGATTGCAGTAATTAAATTTGAAAATATTATAGAGTTCCAGAGAATTGGGAACCCCTTTGGGGTTATTATCAAATAGAAAAGTAATCAAAAGAAAAGTGATCTTCATTAATAAGCCACACATTACATCCAAATCATGACCTGCTATAAAGCTTTCATTGTCACTGAGCTGCAAAGTTCCTGCTACCAAATGCTTCCCAGGGATATATAAATATAGAAGGGAAAGAACTTGCCTGAATCAAGAGGACCCTCCTTCTTTCCCATTCACTTCAGTTATCCAAAAGCATTTTATTAAAACTGGTAATAACAAATATTTAAGTTTAGGATTAAGCTAGAAAGCCAAACAGGATGTATTGTGTATAAACCGATAGCTAAATAGATATTTGCCTGTTTATATGCCTGAGATTAGGTGTCTCTTCAGCCACATCTATGAGGGCTATGATAGGGAACGTAATTTATTGATTTTATCAAAACTATAATAATTAGCAGGAGACATTAATTATGTAAACCACCTGTCTCCTGCCCAGTTAAGATTTCAGCTTGAAATATAAGAACTTATTTTTCTACTCAGAGAGGCTGACCTGGAATACAGCTGCTCCTGAGATTGTAAAGGTGTTGGGACTTAGTTACACTGCAGGGATTTCTTCCCCTGATCTTTTCAGTAACTGACAGTCATGAGAGCCCTGGGATGACAGCTTGGCTTCAGGCTACAAGTTCATGTCCCTGCTTCACTCCTGGGTGGTGGCTGGTGAGACAGGGCCTGCAGGGAGCAGCCAGAGGGCCAGGATTCTGGTCCTGGCGTCAGCACTCACAGTCACATGATCTGCTTCACCCCACCTGAACTTTAGATGACCACCCCCAAATCAGAGAAGCTATCCCCCATCCTACCTTATCTGTGACTTAGACAAAATAATGCATTAGTAAAAAGACACAGTGGATTTTAACATCTCACGTTCTTCTGCTTTGCCATCACAAAATTAACTGAAAGTCAACATTATTGCTGATCATCCTGGGGACAGGCATCTGTCAGGGGTCTGCAAGGTGGACAGGATACTCCATGTAGGTGAGATAAAGAGAATGCCACCCTGAGAACAGAAACCAAGGGGGAGCGCAGGGCCGGAGCTGATCACAGTGGACAGAGAAGGCTAAGGGGAAGTGCAGGGCTGGGGCTGGTCACAGTGGACAGAGGAGGTTAAGAGGGAGTGCAGGCCTGGGGCTGGTCACACTGGACAGAGGAGGCTAAGGGGAAGTGCAGGGCCGGGGCTGGTCACACTGGACAGAGGAGGCTAAGGGGGAGTGCAGGGCTGGGGCTGGTCACACTGGACAGAGGAGGCTAAGGGGGAAGTGCAGGGCTGGGGCTGGTCACACTGGACAGAGGAGGCTAAGGGGAAGTGCAGGGCTGGGGCTGGTCACACTGGACAGAGGAGGCTAAGGGGGAAGTGCAGGGCTGGGGCTGGTCACACTAGACAGAGGAGGCTAAGGGGGAGTGCAGGGCTGGGCCTGGTCACAGTGGACTCAGCTACCCCCTCCAGGCCTGATGGGACAGAAGGAGGGAGCATTTGTGGATCCAGGGCATGCTGAGGCCTTGGGTGGAAGGAGGCCGCTGGCCTTGGGAGAATCCCCAGGGCAAAGCCCTCCTGCCTCCCGTCCTCTCTACAGACCCCAGGGGCGAAGCCAAGCAGAAGCAGGAGGCTAGCAAAGCTTTGATGCCATCCAGAGCCTGGAGAATGCTCCAGAGGATCTGACAGGACATGCAGAATATGCCCAGCATACACAGACAGGATGTCACTAACTTCTACTTTAGCTTTTACTACCATGAAGAGATAGCTGCTCTTATGCAAACTTGAACAGCTTCTCAGCCCTGGCTTCATGTTCAGTGCTGTCTGCTTTGTCTTTCCACCTCCATTCCCTCTCCACACAGGCCACTCCTATGCAGGTGACCAAACAGAGGAGGCAGTCCAACTGCACCCTGCAAAGCGCTTTTGAGTACAGACGAAACCACACCTCAGTTCATAATGAGAATGTCTATGCGTTGAATCATCCCAACAGTAATGCCTGCTAACATCACAGACTGTTCACCATGGAACACACAGTCCATCTGCATTGACAGTTTCTAACATGCATAAAACTCCTAAGACGCAGGGACTGCTCTGATGACTTCAGAACTGAGGAAAGGGAGGCATACGGGGATGGAGGGTGTTCCTCAAGTCCTTGTAATTAGGAAGTGGCAGGATCTAAATCCGTAAGCTACTCTCATAACCACCATACTATTTATGCTGACTTGCAAATTATAATGAAAAGGTCTAGAAGACCTTGATATTTAAAAAAAATATATCCTGCAACTGATCCTCACGGAGTAACAAAGTTCACTTGAGTGAAAAGGATTGCCCGTTTTGTAACGTCTACCTTTGACATTTGCATGTTGCATTTGCACAAGTGCCCACACGTGTGTTTCTAAGCTCCTTCTTCACAGACATAGAGTAGGATTGACTTAGGCAGGTGATCACACATTCATTTTGTTAGTTCCCACACACCCGGAACACGAGGAATGGTGCATCAGGTGGTACTTTCCACAGATAGCTGCAACACAGCCTCCCCTCCCACGAATTCTCCCACAGTGTGCCTTGCCACTCGCCCTAAGACAAATCCACCATTTGTCCAACCCTGCAAATCCAGGCATGCCCTAGGATCCCTCTTCTGGACAGAACACAGTGGAAATGGTTCTGTACCAGTTCTGGACACAGGTGTAAAGTGGCCTGGAAATTTTCATTTCCTGTCTCTTGAAGCCCATGTATTTATATGAGTGATGCTACACGGTGGACACCACATGACCACAGCTGCAAGACGGTCCCAAGGAGAACCACCCAGCTGAGCCCAGTCCACCCAAGGAATGGTGGAACATGGCAAATTGTGGTTTCAAGTCACTAAATTATGGGATAATTTTCTGTGTAGAAAGAGATCCACAGAACAAACAAGTTTACTGATTGAATGTCTTTTTCTTTTGACAAGAGAGAAGAGAGAGCCCTAAGCTGGAAGTAAGAGAACCACGTTGTTTGCTTACATTCCCAGGTAAAAAATCAATTTCACCCAGAATCCAGGAACAGGGGGATCCAGTCTGCACCCCACAGTCCACCTGCTGACTGGCTGATTTTATGAGGACTTTTTGCTTATCTGTGGTGTCAAATAACCCGAAAAGTATGCCAAGAAAATTTTTTTTTTTTTTTTTTTTTTTTTTGCTTTTGTTAGTCTTTGAAGTCGTTCTGTATTAAATGTGTGCCCCGAGACAACTCTCCCACTATGTGGCAGAAAAGTAAAAAACGTTGGACACCATTACCAGAAAGTTTGAGAAAAACTCGGCTCCATAGTTAAGTTGTTCTTAGGACACGGTGATTTTATTTGCAGGACTTGGTACTTAGAAAAAATCCCTAGGACTAAGCACAAGAGCTGCCTTTTCTAAATTCCCAGCCCGTGGGAGCTATACATCCAGATGGTTCTGGTTGTTACAAGTCATCCCTTCCAGTTCTGAAAGCACCACCAGCTGTCAGCTCCATCAAAGGTCTGATGAGCCACCGCCTCCCTGCAACCGTGTGTTCTAGGGACGGTGGCCTCCGCCTGCCAGCTCTGCCTCATGCCATCTCCACCCTGCATGACTGAAGCAAAAGCCACCCTCAACCCCACCCCGGCCTTCTCTCTGGCTTGTCAGCATCTTCCCAAGAGGTCAGGATCCCACTTGGCCAGCCCTGGTGGGCAGCTTGCCCCTTCCCGGGAAGCTGAGGGCAGCTCACTCCTGCCTGGTCACCACCAGCTGCCCAGCTCCTCCTAGCAGCTTCCAGATACTGGACTGTGGCCTTTATGTCATGGTGAGCACTGAACCAAAATTACCACTAATAAATTTCAATTAAAAATAAATAAAAATATGTAATGTTTTTATGCCAGGAATATTTCAGACATTGACCTATAGGCCTCTGCCAACAGTATTAAGACATCTTCTAAACCAGGGCCAGAAATTTTTTCTTCTTTCCCATTATAAACTAGTAACATGCTTTCATACACTTGCTTCTCCCTAGGACTCAAATCCTTATAAAATTCCATAGCTGCTTTTGAAAGTAACTATGAACTCAGCTTCCCATCGTTCATTCATTCTCTTCAAAGCTCCTCAGCAAGAGGTCAGCTGGGGACACAGGAAATGTGGAATAAAAGTCCTTCTTGGTAACCTGAGCTACTGCCAACCTGTCTTTCTGTGCTTTAATACACACATTCCCCACTTTACTCCCCCTTGCACCATGTGCAACTATAGCCTTCAGAGTGGTCATCTGAAACCTAAGTGCCAGAAAATGCAAACAGTGTCACATTCAGATAGACTCAGGCGCTACTATGCAACGAGGCTTAATATGCAGTGCGGCCTCTGCAGGGCAAAGTCAAGGAGGGTGCAGGGGGTTCGCTAGTGTGAGGCATTTATTCATAACCCCCGTGCTGCTCTGGATGGCTCCCTTCTCTGGCCTTCTCATTTTTTTTTTAGTTCAGATTAATATGAGAGTACAAATGTTTAGATTACATTGTTTGCATTTGTCCAAGGTAAAGTTCAAGTTGCAGTTGTGTCCTGCACCCAGGAGGTGGGCCATATACCCTACATTGTGCTCATTAGGTGAGAGCTCCCCAATCCTTTTCCCATCTTCCCCCCTACTTTAATTGTGTTTTTTGCTCACATGGGGTATAGTTGTTTACCATACTAGATCTCATAATAGAATCAAACATTTCCACAGTTGTATATCAGAAGCAAAGCCAGCAATTCTTTGCTGTTCTGGGTTATGTCATGAAGGGACAGATCATATGTTAAATAAGTAAAACTCAGGTTCACACATGGCTGCTGGTGACTATGGGAGAGTTCAAGCATTTCCACGTAGACTGACATGCAGTTTGCATGGGTAGAGTTTTTTGAGGTTGCACTTAACTTGATGGATAATTACAGTATAAATACATTTATACAAATTAAACATTCAAAAAGAAAAGAGAAAACAGATGCATAATTTACAAGCTCTTCTGGTCTCAACACACTGACCCAAAAAGAAAACAAAAACAAACTCCTTTAATATCCTTTTCTTCACATTTGGCAAAACGCATCCCCAAATGAACAAGGTGCTTCTTTTTCAAGTTTACATAAAAGGACTAAAGGAAGAAAATGGAATGGGAGTTAGCTAATTCTTCTGTTTCACGAATGCCTATATGATGAGGGGTGAGTAATGGACTGAATTTGCTGGCAGCTTGAGAAATGTAAAAAATCTTTTGCATTCTGATCACTCAACTCAGGTAAGAGCAGCACTTAGGCTATTCAGGGGGCCTACAGGTGACAAAAATGATCCTTCTCAATCTTGTCTATGACCCATGTATCCTTCAGCATCAGGTTGTTTAGCTTCCATGTTTTTGTATGGGTATGCAGGAAATGTAGCTGTTTCTTGCCAGCTATGATTAAAATGCAAGAGGAGAGAAGGTACAAAGAGAGGGAACTCAGTGCCAAATTTAAAGGAGTCAGAACATACTAA
>CAUYPK010029575.1:0-15758 GCA_963574355.1 Loris lydekkerianus
TTGGGCCCTGTATCCTTAAAAAAGGTTAGAGGCAGTTAAATCAGGTCAAGGTCCAATATCACCGGCTCATTAACCAAGAATCTAACTATTATTCTTCACCACCCTCCATAGCACCAATGACGGGTAAGACTCCCAAAGCTGGGACAACCTAAGACTTGATTTTCCATTCTTGTGATACTTTACCATGAAGAATGTTCTTCAGCTCCATACAAGTAAATAAAAAAGGTGTAAAATCTCCATTTTCTTTCTTTCTTTTTTTTTTTTTTTTAATGTCTGAATGGTATTCTCCGGTAAACATATACCACAGTTTATTAATCCATTCACGTGTTTATGGGCACTTGGGTTGATTCCACATCTTGACAATTGTGAATAGAGCTGTGATAAACATTCTAGTGCAAATGTCCTCATGCTAATTTTTTTTTTTTTTCTTTTGGGTAGATACCGAGTAATGGGATAATAGGATCAAATGGTAGGTTTACTTTTAGCTCTTTGAGGATTTTCCATATTTCTTTCCATAGAGGCTCTATTAGTTTGCAATCTCACTAGCAATATAAAAGTATTCCCTTTACTCCACATCCACCCCAGCTTTGGGACTTTGTAATATGGGCTATTCTCACCAGGGTTAGGTGATATCTCAGGGTGGTTTTGACTCACATTTTTCAGATGATTAGGAATGATGAGCATTTTTTCATGCGCTTGTTGGCCATTCATCTATTTTCAGAGAAGACTCTGTTCAGGTTTCTTGCCCTCTTATAAATGGGATTAATCTCTTCTTATTGATTAGTGTGAGTTCTCTGTAGACTCTAGTTTAATCAGCCCTTTCTCAGGGTCATAGCATGGAAGTACCTTCTCCCTTTCTGAAGAATGTCTGTCAGTTTTAGCTGTTGTACTCTTAGGGGTAAAGAAGCTTTTTACCTTGATCATGTCTCATTTATTTATTTTTAGTATAGCCACGATCACCAAAGGGGTCTTCTTAGTAAAATCTTTTACCAGGCCAATATTGTCAAAAAATCTTCCTTTAGAATTTTTAACATTTCTTGTTTTAAATTTAAATCTTTTATCCAGTGACAGTCAATTTTTGTAAGTGGTGAGAGGTGAGGCTTGGTCTTCTACATGTGTCTAACCAGTTCTCCCAGCACCATTTATTAAATGGGAATTGTTTCCCCAGTGTATGCTTTTGTTTGGTTTACTGAAAATTAGATAGCAATATGTGGTTGGTTTCATCTCTAGGTTCTCTTTCTAGTCCATAGATCTATATCTCTATTTTTATGCCAGTACCATGTTGTTTTGAGTGCTGTAGACTTGTAGTATAGCCTGAAGTCTGATAATGTTGTGCTTCCAGATTTATTTTTGTTTCTTAGAATTTTATTGGCTAGTCAGTGCTTTTTCTAGTTCCATATAAAACAAAGTACTAGTTTTTTCAAGTTCTTCAAAGTATGACATTGGTAGTTTGATGGAGATTGCATTAAATCTATAGATAGTTTTGGGTAGTCTGGACATTTTAACAATGGTGATTCTTCCCAGCCTGAAAGCATTTTCACTTAGAACTGAAGTCAGGCAAGGATGTCCACTATCACCACTGCTATAAGCCATAATGCTGGAAATTCGAGATAATTCAATCAGGTAAAGGAAGGCTATCAAGGGTATTCACATGGGAAAAGAGGAGGCTGAATTCTTGTTCTTTGCTAATGATATGAGCTTATACTTAGAAAACCATAGGAATGGTTCAACCACAAGGCTCTTTGAAGTGATTAAGGAATACAGTAATGTCTCGGGATGCAAAATCAATGTCTACACATCAATAGCCATACACCAGGAACATTCAAGCTAAGAATCAAATAAAAAACAAAATACCCTTCACAGTAGCTTCAAAGAAAATGAAATACCTAGGAATATGCCTATCAAAAGACATGAAGAATATCTACAGAGAGAACAAGAAAACCCTGAGAAAAGAAACAGCAGAAGGTGTTAATAAATAGAAAAACATACCATGCTCATAGCTGGGAAGGGTCAACTGATTTTGAACAAAAGCTCCAAGACAATTTAATGACGAAAGAATAGTCTTCTCAAAAATTGGTTCTGGGAGATTGCAAAATGCAAAAAAGAATGAATCATCTCTACCTCATACTATATACAAAAGTTAACTCAAAATAGGTCGAAAACCTAAAGATAAGAGCTTAAATTATGAAAGTCTTAGAAGAAAGCATAGGCGTAAATCTTCAAGGCCTTAGATTAGGAAATAATTTCTTAGATGTAACGCCAAAAGTACAAACAAAAAAAAAGAAAAAAATTCATCAAAAGTTAAAAACGTTTGTATTCCAAAGGATACTATCAGAAAAGAAAAAGACAATCCCCAGAATAGGAAACAATATTTGAAAATCAAATATCTAGTTTGGGACATAAATTGAAAATATATAAAGAACTCTTACAACTCAGTAATAAAAAGTCAGATAACCCAATTTGAAGCTGAGCAAAGACTTTTAATAGACATTTATCGAAAGAAGACTGACAAGTAGCCAAAAAGCACATGATAACACATGCACTCAACATCATCAGTTATTAGGGAAATGAAAAAAACCAAACCACAGTGAGGTGCAACTTTACAGGATGACTGTGATAATAGTAAATAAAGCAGAGAATGACAATTGTCAATAAGGATGTAAAGAAACTGAAACCCTCCACATTTTACATTTTTATATTATTGATTTACATTGCTGACGGGAATGTAAAATGATATGGCTGTTTTAGAAAACAGTTTAATAACTCTTCAGAAAGTTAAACACGGGATTACCATATGACCCAGAAATTCCACTCCTCAGTATATATCCGAGAGAGTCAAAAACATAAAAACCACACAAAAACTTACATATAATCATTATAACATTATTCATCATTATTAATTATGGATAATGGCAAAATAATTATTCATTATTCACAATGACCAAGGGATGAAAACAATGCAAATGTCCATCAGTGATGGATGGACGCACAAAATGTGGTATATCCCTATAATTAAATATTGTTTGCCAGTTGAATGAAGTCCTGACAGCGCTGCAACAACAGTGATCCTTGAAGACATTTTGCTCAGTGGAAAAAGCTAGACACAAAATGTGCGTATTTTATAATCCCCCTTACACGGAATGTCCAAAAATAGGAAATCCATAGAGGCGAAAAAGTAGGTTAGTGGTCGCCAAAGGCTTGTGGTAGGAGGTAAAGAATAGGGAGTGATTTATAATGGGTTTCTCTTGGGGATGATAAAAAATGTTCTGTAACTACACAACAGTGATGGCTGCATAACTTTGTGAATATAAGTTACCAAATTGCATAATTTAATACAGTGAATTTTATGGTATATGAATTGTACCTCAATTTTTTTTTAAATGATCATTTGGTTCAGGGTATGACTATTCTACTAGTGAGCCAACATTTAGGACTAAAAACAAGGACTTTTTGGAAATTCCTAAGAGGGCACGATTATGGGAAATAAAAGTTTTTAGTATCTGAATCTAATCAAAACAAACAAAAATTTGCCTTGCTTTCAGAGTTCAGCTTTCAGAGGTCAAAAGTGCACCAAGAAGAGGGCACATCCATGGGAAGGTGGAGCACTGGGAGATAGGACCGTTGCTTTCTGCGGTAATGTCAGATGCTAGAGAATATATAGGTCAAACTTGAGAAAATATGGATGAAGCCCTTTCTCTTTTAGAACAAGTAGTTCTAAAATTAGTATTACTTAAGAATCACCTGAGAAACTTTTGAAAGTGTTCCACTCTCCTCTGTACTATTATGCCAGAGCTACTGATTCTATCCATCCAATAGCAGCTGGGAATCTGCATTCAAAAGACTCCCAGGAGGGTCTAACATGTAGCCAGTTTCCACACATGTCCCTGAAGGCAAAAGCTGCTTTGAGAGTCCTGGTAAGTAATGAGGAGGCTCTGCATTAAAGCAGATGCAATGAAGGCGTAAACTAAGGAAGGAGATTAAAAGGATGTGATAGGGGCCTAGCACAATTCATTCCATAAACTCGTTCTTTCAACATACTTTTATGAAATACCTGCTCTGCATGTTGAAAGAATGAGTTTACGGAATGAGTTGTGAGCATGTGATAGTATCAGCACGCCTTTATGTGCCAGACACGGACTTACACATATTCATTGGTATAAATGAGTTCCTCATGGGGTCATCATCCCCATTTTAGAGACATGGACACTGCACTGCAAGGACAGAAGCTCACTCAGTCACGTGCTACAGTTGGGGGGTCAAGGAGATGAAACCAGATTGAAACTAATCAGTCTGTTTCTTGCTAGAGCCTCTAGTGAAGTCAATGCTCTTCTTAGCCAAAAATCTCATTTTAATTAGTTTCCCCTCCCTCTGCCCCTCTGCCTTCTATCGTCAATATTTATTCTAGAGCAGATACCCTTCACTTGAGATCTATAGATGAATTTCAGGAAGTCCATTGAATTCTTAAAATGATGTAGAAACTTTATGGCTATGTGCTTAGTTGAATTTTTTCTTTTTTTGAAAGAAAATCCATAACTTCAGTAAAACAAGAAAATCCATAACTTCAGTAAAACAAGTCCATGTACAAAAATCTTTTGAAAATCTCCTTTTTGCACCCATTTAACCTCTTTAGTCACAAGTATGATGAAGCTCGTAGGAGAAATCTTCCCGTACATGAGTGTGATCACAATGCTATAGACTGGAAGCCTCGGCTCCCTCAGGACGCGTGCTGACGGCCAGGCAGAAGCCTCTCTGCACACCACTTCAGCCTTCATGCTGCCCCTGAGGCCTCCCAACACTGGGAAAAGCATTGTCTGTTCCTTTGCCACATTACTAAAGGTTTGCTTGTCTCTTAACAAATTATTACTAAAATTTCATGAATTTACTAATGTGTCTGAAAGTGACTTTTCTGACACCCTTGGGTCACATCCCCCATATTCACTCTGCTCTCTAGTAGAGCAGCATATCTGCCCACCCACTGACTTCGAAGACAGTTCTCTCCTGGGATGAGCCTCACAGGCTGAGAGGACCACCTTAATTGGTCCTTGAGTATTTCTGTGGTGTCTGCTTTTCCCAAGAGGGAAGTGTTTCTTATAACAGTATCCCAGTCTTCCAAAACAAGTTCTAATTTCAGAATGCTACCCAGTTAGGTTTAATTTTTAAAGAGAATTTCTTAGTAGTTGTTCTTAGTAGTATTTAGTATCGTTGCCTATCTTGAGAGTAGGGGGAAGAAAGAAAAAAAGAGACGTTTTAAAGGCAGGCCTGGTACTCAGAGCAGGTTTAAAAATGTGGTTCACAGACCACTGGCATCAGAATCACCAAGGGTGCTTGGTGAAAACTGTGGATTTATGGACTCCACGCATGTTCTGAGCTGAACACAGCATTGTTTCCAAGCTTTCCAGGTGATTCAGATGCGATCTGAAGGTACCTTAGACAGCTGAGTGTATTCAAAGCTGGATTTCACAGTGAAGTACTAAAATTGTGGAATGCTGTATCAGATTTCCAGAGAATGTCCGACCAAGCTGCTCGTTCCCCTTCATTTCCATGCAACCTCAGAGGCAAAGGGACTGATGCAGACTAGAGGCTGACACTGGGGTGGCCCCCTACACCATGTGGCTTTCAGAGTCACTGACCAAATCTCCCCTAGAAGGGAAGCCAGTGAGTTGGAGAGCCCGGCTTACACTTTCGCACACTCCTGACCTCCTCGAGGCAGCTTTAACTGTATAAGATTTTCAAACCACGGGGCTCTATTGGGGTAAACATACTTTACGATCTTATGAGAAAAAAAAGAAAAAAAAAAGGTTTCAGAGGCAAAGAGATGAAAGAAAGAACTGTTTTTAAATCCTCCTCCTTGTACCATTTCACTCACAGCTATTTACCCTGGACTGAACTCAGAAATGAAAGTGGGGAAGAAAAACACTTGTGTAGCTACACATTGTGGAAGTGCCCTCCCCTACGTTCCCCAATGGCCAAATCTTACTTTGATCTCCTTAGCTTTCAGTCAATTCTTCAAATAGTCTTCTAACTCAATCTTTTCGGTCCTGACTCTCTCAAAGGCTTAACTTCCAGCTAACCCCCAGATGGCCTCAACCCCAGAACCACCCACAGCCCCCATTTTAATGACTCATCCCAACATATGCAGGCTCCCACAGTGCAGCCCTCAGGCTCTGCTCATCCTCTCCGAGGAGTAGCAGGTTCAGAGTCCTCCTTTGTTTTTAGGCTCCCACGGCAATTAAAGAGGGGACTAAAGGGCCATTTTGGGAACGGAACAGTGCTTTTCGGGGGCAAGCAAGCCCAAAGACAGTGCTCACTTTTCTCTAATTTGCTCCCATAGGTCTGCCACAGAGTGCATGTGTTGAAGTACAACCTTCTTAATAGTAACCAAAGTTAACTCTGATTCTAAAAAATAGCTCCATTCTGCCATGTGTTCACCGTGCAGCTAGCCCTGTGTTCACTGCTTTGAATGCAGTAAGCCATTTAATTCTCCCAGTAATGTAGTGAGTTGGACTCCAATGGTTATCCCCCATTTTAAAGGTGAAAAAACTGAGGCTTAGAAGGGTTAAGTGACTCAGTTAAAATGTCACGCAGATAACATATTAATTGAAGAAGCAACTGAGATTCAAATTCAGAACTGTATGATTCCATAGTGCAAACTAACAGGATTTTTAACAGGATTAGGCTAATTTTTGTATCAGATAGTATGGTTCTGCCTGCAAATAATAAAATACCTTAGATAAGATGAGGTCATTAATTCAAATACCAAAACACTGGAGTTACATATTTCCAGTATTAATAAAATTGTGAGCTCTCTAGGGCCTGCATGGGGGCTCATGCCTGTCGTCTCTGCTACTTGAGAAACTGAAGTAGGAGATCACTGGAGCCCAGGAGTTTGAGCTCTGATCGTGCCACCGTATACGAGCTGGGATATAGAGTGAGAGCCTAACTCAAAATAAATAAATAAATTGTGAGCTCTGCCATGTCAGGGCTCTGGATCATGTTTTCTGATAATATTCTTGCTTTTATCCTCAGGATTATAAGATGACAGCCACATGGTCAAACACCATTTCTTCATATGAAAATCCTTCAAAGGCAGAAAATAAATAAGGGGGGTGTTTCTTCCTACTTGGGTCTATTTTTAATAGTAAGAAAAATATTTCCCAGAGTTCCCCCATGGACCCGCCTTCTAAGTCACAGGCTGGACCGGGTCCATGCCTTCCCTTCCTTCAGTTGACTATTGGTAAAGGAGAATAGGCTTACCTTGCCTTGTTTAGTCTAACCATGCATGACTCAGCCCACACAACCTGAGAAAGAGCTCATCTACCCTGGGCACATCACTATCCACTTGAATTGTCAAAAAACCCAGTTAACAGAGAATGAGAGAGCAAATGGCTATTGTATAGATAACCAACAGTGTCTCCTACAGACCTTCTCTTTTCATTTTGTCCTTTTCCTCTCTTGGATTCTCCAGATTTCCTTTCACCTATCCAGAGTGCTGAATCTCCAGTCCAGTATGAAAATGCACCACGTATTCTATACTTTTGTAACCAATGAGAAAAAAAAAAAAAATCTAACTATAAAAATCATAGAGTATTTAATCAAGTGGAAAATACATGAGCCAAATAATAAACATTACTATTATTCTAAAATAATTATGATATAGGGCTTAAAAGTTAAATTATCTTTCCATTTATGATATTTTTACTCTATTTCACATAATCCTTTTTATGAATGTTTCAAATATCTTCTATTTTTTCTCATAACCTTCTTTCTTAAACTTTCTTGATGATGAACCTTACCTTTGCATTGTACACATGACAAAGTTATAATTGATGAGAGAAGTTATAATTTTTTCTGTTACCACATATTCTCTAAACCATTTGAATACTTCCACCAAGAAATGTCATTTTTCTGTTATCTTCCAAATTCTAGTATTGTCACAAAACATAAATTTACCTTATTAATTGGGAATTTACTTGATTAGTTAATTCATCACATTGAGACACTCTGATTCTACATGTTGGATAACTGGGGCGTTCTAAGTAAGGAGTCCATCTTACCTAGGTGTAATTTCTTCCTCTCTCTTTATCACCCTATCTTGTACAGCAAATCTCTTTGCCCCACTGGAACCACTTGGGAGTGAAGAAGCTTTTGTCATCTTTCCTCTCTCACAGTCCTGTTTAATCATGGTCATGCAGCTCCTTAATGCTGTTTTCCCAAACTAAGAATCAGGATGAGAGGAGCAGGTGGGCAGCTGGTAGGAGCAGTGGTGAAGGAAGAGTAACAATCAGAATAAAGGATCTGAGAGTCCAGAAGGGATGGGCAGAGAACTTCCACCTAAGTGCTGATGAACTTGGTGTTTATTTGCTCCAGCCTGTAGAGCCCCTTCTCACCAACCATGGATAACTCATCTCCAGATGGTACTCAGTACTTTTGAACACTACTACCCCCAATTCAATACTGCTAGCCAATCTATTACTAAACTCTAAACTCTGCAGGGTAAGCTACTTTGTTTTCTGAAAAACTCATATAAAGAAAGAAAAAAAGAAAGTGTATAAAAATAGATTATAAAGTATATAAATAAAAAGATTCCATTACTTGCAACTCTTTTAGTTTCAAGTAAATGAAACCCATATTATAATTATGCATTAAGCAGTAAGACTTAGACAACAACAACAAAAAAAAATGTTATCTGGATTCTTGCTCACCATCCAGTTTCTACTTTTCTCTGCATACAAGCCTCATTAGCCCATACTGATGATGAACTTGGTACAAAAACTCAGCTTTATCAAAAGAGGAAGGATTGCTCCCCCATTTGATCTAGTTTCAACTTCTGTAAGTCCCCAGGCCCAGTATGAGTCATGAGCCTAGTCTTCCATAGAAAAAAATAATCCAGAGGAAGCAAAATACCTGGGATCTGGTGGTCTCAGCAGCGCTATTTCTCCCCTGTAGGGGAGCAGGAGAAGGAGTCCTTAGTAGATGAGGTGTGATAAAAGAAAGTATTACAGGTACGCTCCAAGCGGTGTCTGGAAGCAATGGGGAAAGGGTTCTATTCACCAACTATTACTTTAAACTCAGGGGACTTCAGGTCTTTAAAATATATAAGTATGCATAAATAAATTCAGATTACATAACCAAAAACTGACAACAAATCTGGTATAAGGAACCAAAAATAATAAATGCAAAGTTAAAGCAATAAATATCAGTACTTATTCTTTTAATCTTAGCATAGACATGTCATATTTTAATTAAACTTGTCATATTTGCTGCAAATGAACTTTGAATGCCTATAGACCGTCAACAGTAACTTAAAAATATATATGTATGTAGTTGTATTTAGATGTGTTGCATTTACTTGCATTCAGATTGCTGTAGTTACATTTGAAATGACCTTCCAAGATTTGAGATATGGACACATACTCAAAAATTTATAGAATTAATTTTTGCAGGCACTGAAAACTCAAAGTAACAAAAAAAAGCATCTTGCTTGTTTTTATCATAAATAGCAATAAGTTCTGGAGGTGGCAACAGCTCCAACCTAGAGGGGGTTTGAAATTTTCATTGCTGGCTTGGATTCTGATTGATAAAGAAATACATTTCCTCTCTGCCTGCCCCCTGCCACTCTCGTGGTACCTTTATAACATTTCCTTCGGTATCTTTCCCATTTGTTTAATAAGTTTACTTAGGCATAGCTAAAATTTTACATATCTTTATACTGAAAATGAAAGAGAAAATGTTATTTCTTTTCACAGTAATTGGTCATACATTATTGGCTAAAGTTCTTAGTAACTGAAAACAGTATCCAATATAGTGATTTAAGCAGAAAGGGATTTATTAAAGAGTATTAAGTAGCATACAGATTTTTTGGCAAGGCCACAAAGACAGATTTGTGTTACAAGCAGCCAGGAGAAAGGCTCATCTAGAACACAGTTTATCCTAGCAGAAAATCTGCTGAGACAACCACAACCTGGCAGCTAGGACCCTCGGACTTGACACTTGAACTTATACCAAACCAGCCCAAAAAGAGCCAAATGTCTCTGTTACCATGCATTCAAGAAAGGCTGATGTTATCACATGTCTCAACCTTACTCCTCAACTCAGCCTGGGAGAACCTTGGCCACATCTAGGACCTGAGCTTCATTGGAGTCACAGAGGTGTGCAGAGGCATGCTAAAAGAAGATTAGGATAGATCTCAAACAAAACAACCCAAAGTGTCTGCCTCATATTCTGTGCAATTTTATAGCAATTTTCTTTTTTCCAATATGATGTTTTTATTACCAATATGATATTTTACTTACCAATATAATGTTTTTCTAAATCAATACACAATAGATCTGTGTGATGCCTCATTATACTCGTCCACTTAAGTTATAGTACCCAGTTATTTCATCAAACACTAATGAAGTCACTGCTGTGAAGGTATTTTGTAGATGTGCTTAACATCTAAAATAAGTTGACTTTAAGTAAAGGCAATTACCTTCTATAATGTGGGTGAGAAGTATCCAATCAGTTGAAGACCTTATATCAAAAATGTCAATAACATATGATTTTTGGTCTTCTGGATATATACCTAGTAGAGGAATTGTAGGATTAAATGGCAGGTCTATTTTTAGATCCTTAAGTGTTCTCCAAACATCTTTCAAAAAGGAACGTATTAGTTTGCATTCCCACCAGCAGTGTAGAAATGTATCCAGAAGCCAAAAATCACATTATAACAAAGATATTTGTACCAGAATGTTTATTGTAGCCCAATTCATAATTGCTAAGTCATGGAAGAAGTCCAAGTGCCCATCGACCCACAAATGGATTAATAAATTGTGGTATATGTACACCATGGAATATTATGCAGCCTTTAAAAAGATGAAGATTTTACCTCTTTCATGTTTACATGGATGGAGCTAGAACATATTCTTCTTAGCAAAGTATCTCAAGAATGGAAGAAAAAGTATGCAATGTACTCAGCTCTACTATGAAACTAAGTTATAGCCCAAGAATATGGGGAAAGGGGATAGGGAAGGGAGTGGAGGGGGGAGAATGGGTAGAGGGAGGACGATTGGTAGGACCACACCTACGGTGCATCTTACAAGGGTACATGTGAAATTTACTAAATGTAGAATATATAAAATTAGAACATTGTACCCCATGATTGCATTAATGTACACAGCTATGATTTAATAATAAAAAAAAGAAAAAAAAATGTCAATAACAAATTTCCATCATGATAAATTAACTCCAACATCTCAGGTGCATAGCATATTAAGTGCTTATTTCTTGATCATGTAAATCTGTCTGCCATCCCTCACTTTATCTATGCCATTTGGGACTCGTGGTCCCCAAGGCCTATTGGGCCAACAAAAGAGAATGATGAGTAGTTGCTTCTCTTAGAATTGCCTTCATACACTCTTTGCTTACATTCATTGGCCAGAGGTAGTCATGTGGCCCCAATCTAATTACAAAAGAATTTTGAAAATGTGAAAGAGAATATGGATATTTAAAGCTAACAGTACAAACTTCCATTACCAAAGGACATTTAACTAAACATGTTAAATATTTGTTTCTTTTTAAAAAATTGTTAGGAAGGAAGGAAGGGAAGTAGGGAGGTAGGGAGAGAGAGAATACAGCTTTAGCTATCCTAATTATGGGATATTTTAAGTATAAATATATATGTAGTATGTATCATTTGCAGTAAATATGACAAGTATAATTAAAACATGAGAGAGGGAGAGAGGCAGGGAGGGAGGAAGGGAGGGAGGAAGAGAGGAAGAAAGAAGGAAAGGAAGGGAAACAAGGAGAGAAAGAGGAAAAGAGGGATGGCGGATCTTCATAATCTGATGATTTTATTCTCATAGGATATATTCCTAAATAGAATAATGGGACAAACTATATTCAGAGTTTAAACTAAATATATACTTGAAAAGTAATTTATTAAACTATATAACAATTACATTCCTAGCAACCATAGGAAAGTGCTTGTTTTTGCAAACCCTTATCATCACTGGATGTTGCTAACATTTTAATTTTTTTAACTAAAAATATTTTCAAGTTATAGGTTTTTGGGTTATTTAGGTTTAACATTTTTTCAAATATTTGTTTATATTTCTCCTCTAGAATTGCCTGTGCATACAACTTGCTTATTTCTCTTTTCAATGGTATAACATTTTATTTTTAGATAATAATTTTATTTATTCTATAGGAATTGACCCTTTGCCTATTATTTTATTGAAAATATATTTTTGCTATCATGCTATTTGTTTATGTCACCTCTTGCACCCCAAATTTTATTTTTATCTTCTCAAATCCATTGTGTTTTGTTTTGTTTTTTCTCTATGGTATATCCTGTTTTATTTAGGAAATGCAGTCAAAACCAAAAGTTATAAAAAATATTCTTCTATGGTGTCTTCAAATGTACTTTTTTTAAGACAAGCATGAAACAACATTTATTGAGTAAGAAAGATAGGTTAACAGAGTAAGAAAGCTTACAAAACAGAATACATTTGCCATAAACAGCCTCCATTACCAGCAAATATGTTATATTTTATTTTTCTAATTTTTTCATATACCCATAATTTACTTTTATATGGTATGAGTTGAATATTGCACTTTATTTTCTTTAAAAACAATGGTCAAATAGTAAAAAAAAAAAAAAAAAACATTTATCAAAGAAGCCATTCTTTCCTCTGCAGAATGGAATGAAGTATCTAACACATATTAAATTCTTACAGCTGTTCAAACTTATTTTGATCCTTCTGTTTACTTCTGTTCCTCTACTTGCTTATTATTCTTTTTAATCAGTGTATTCATTGACAGTTTTAATACTTAGGGCAGGAAAAATCCCCTTCTATTACATACTTTTTCAGTATTTTCTTAGCAATGATCAGCATGATTCGTTACTGAGGTACTAATCTTCTTCTCTACAGTTTCTCCTGCCTCTTTCCCCTTCTGCTCTGTATATTGAGATCTTTACATCCGTGGTTTGCTTCACCCTGAATCTCTCACCTCCTGTTTCCATTTGGATTTGGCCAATGAAAGGCACTGACAGGAGAACAAAGTGCAGACATGGCATTTGTCCCCTGAGCCCTTTCCCACCAGGACTTGCAGTCCTTCCTGGCTTCTTTCCTGCAGGCCACCGCTCTCCAGAGCTTTTCTCCTACAGCTATAGCTGGAACTCTTTGGTTGCAACACCCTCCCTTTCATATTTAGGCCTGGGCATGGCACTGAGAGTCCCAGGGGACTTCACTGTCTCCTCGGGGTCCCTCTATTTACTCAACTATCCTCCATTAGTCCTTTTTGATGTGCCATCTGTTTTCTGCCAGAGAGTTAAAGACATATAAGGAACTAGAGAATTGAACTCAAGAGATAGCATTGGAATTATTCTTGAAAAGATGTTGAATGCACATAATAATTTTGAAAGGAATTACATGTTTATTAATACATCTTCCTATTGGGAACATGATACTCTTCACTTTGACTTTTGGTGAATGTTTTTTCCTTAAGCAGTTTTCTTTTTTCTTTTTTTAAACATTCTTGTTAGTTTATTCTGAGAAAATTTATGATTAATGTTGCTACTAACACTAATTTTTTTTAATTTCTATTCTAAGATTTTTGATACTGTAAAGGAAAGTAATTAAATTGTATATTTATCATGTATTTAGGAAACTTACTATATTCTCTAACTATTTATAGTGGTCATTTTATCTCTCATGATAGTTTCTAGGTATACAAACAAATCATGATTTTGCTTCTTTTCTTCAAATATTAATACCATTTGTTTTGTTCTCTTGTGTCACATGATCTAGAAATGCAAAATAAAATCAAAAAGTTACTTGCAGGAAGCATTTATCTTCTTTAATAGATTTTTGTATTAATAAAATATTTCGAGAATGGATTAAAGATGGCAGCCGAGTAGCAGCTTCCCTGCAACTGAGCACAGCGAGTCTGGGGAAACAGGACTTCAGGCATCTCTGGCCGGTGGGATCTGCCTATAATCATCCCTTTGAGGATACAGGGAGCCAGCAAGGAACTTCTGAACCCCAACAGGAGGACAAAAACAGTGGAGAACTGGCAAGAGATTGCGGGTGTTTGATTGACCTAATCACCCCGGCAACCATGAGTACAAGTTGCAATGAAAATGCAAACCATAAAGGCCTTACCTGTGAACTGTTTTGGTGTTCTTGGACTTGGCACTCAGTTGAACTGCCTTGGGAAGAGCTTGAGCAGGAGTGTGGAGAACTTTGGGCATTTTCTGGGGCCACAGACAGAGCCACTGAGCTGGGCATAGGAATTCATTAGGAAAAAAACTGCCCCAGCAAGCTCCGCCCTCAGGGTCCCAGAGCAAAGATTGGGCAGGACAAAGTAACCTAGTGACTGAGCAGCCTAAAGGTAGGGAGTGAGCTGCCTTACAGCCTTAATCATTAGGGGCAGAGTGAGACAGTTTTGGCACACTGGAGCCTTGGGCTGTTGCCCTGGGTAGAGTGCCGTGACGTCACAGCTCATAGCAACCTCAAACTCCTGGGCTTGGCGTCACCCAGAACTCCATAAGAGGTGTGCAGCAACCCCCACCCCACCCACCCACCAGGACTCTGCATTCTCTGACTAGAAACTGCAGGAGCCACACAACACTGCGTCCTCCCTCCTGTGTCCTCCAAGGCTCCACACTACCCTGTTCATCTGGCCAGAGACTCTGGTAGCTGCGTGCCCTCTGGAGCCATCCCTGCCTCTGCACAGAGCCCTTCTCCTGGCCAGAGACTGCTGGAGCCTTGGGCTCTCTGTACCAAAGTCACTGGGCGCCAGGCACTCCTAAAACCGTGCGTACCACCCCAAGCCCTGTTGCTGAATCCGGGTGTGTCACACACCAGAGCTGCTTCCACAACCAGAACTCCCTAGCTAGAGTAGCCCCAGAGGAACTACACAGGGTCACTCCCTACAGAGATCCAGCAACAATAGAGTGATCCCGCTGGGGTCTAATCTTGGAGAGACACCTCCCCAAATCTGAGGACAGCCAGAGGCAACAGTGAAAAACAATCATGAGGTGAAATCAACAGAAAAACTCTGGCAATATCAATAATCAGAGTAGATCAACTCCCCCAAGGATCAATGGGGCAGAAACAACACAAGACCCCATGCACAAACAAATAGCTGAGATGTCAGAAATTGAATTCAGGATCTGGATAACAAATAAGATCAAATTAGAATATCAAAAGTTATCTCAAGAATTCATTGGATTCAAAGAGCAAATGACCAAAGATTTTGACACATTGAGACTAGAAGTTGCATCTCTCAAAGATCTTAGAAACACAGTAGAATCCTTCAGTAACAGAATGCAGCAAGCAGAAGAAAAAATTTCTGACATTGAAGACAAAGCTTTTGCACGCTCCCAAACCCTCGAAGAAGAAGAGAAATGGAGAGCAAAAACAGACCACTCTCTCAGAGAGCTCCGGGATAATTCGAAGAAAACCAATATTTGTCTTATAGAGATCCCCGAAAGTGACGAAGTGGTTTCACAAGGCACAGAGTCACTTCTCCATGAGATTATGAAGGAGAATTTTCCAGATATGCCAAGAGATTCTAAAATTCAGATAGCAGACAGTTTCAGAACTCCAGCACCACTCGAATAAGGCTTCCCCCAGACACATCATAATCAATTTCACTAAAGTTAATATGAAGGAGGAAATTCTGAAAGCAGCCAGACAAAAGAAACCTGTTACCTACAAGTGGAAGAATATTAGAATAACTGCAGACTCTCTGCTGAAACCTTTCAAGCTAGA
>CAUYPK010029578.1:0-12351 GCA_963574355.1 Loris lydekkerianus
ATGCCCAAAGTTCTCCACACTTTTGCTCAAGCTCTCCCCAATGCAGCTCAACTGAGCGCCAAGTCCAAGAACACCAAAAAAGTTCACAGGTAAGGCCTTTCCGGTTTGCAGTCTCACTGCTGCTTGTACTCACGGTTGCCGCGTGATTAGGTTGATCGAACACACGCAGCCACTTGCCAGTTTTCCACTGTTTTTGTCTTCCTCCTGGGGTCCAGAAGTCCCTTGCTGGTTCTCTGTATCCTCAAAGGGATGATTATAGGCAGGTCCCACCGGCCAGAGATGTCTGGAGTCTTGTCTCCCCAGTTTCACCAAGCCCAGTTACAGGGAAGCTGTTACTCAGCCGCCATCTTTAATCTGCTTCCATTTATATATCTTGTTCAGAGCAATGTTTATTCAAGTCTTTTGCCCATTTATTAATTAAATTGTCTTTTTGTTATTGAGTTACAGGAGTACATTTTTTGCATGTTTTGGATATTAAAATCTTCACATATTCATGATTTCCAAATATAGTTTCTTATTCTGTAGGTTGTCTTTTCACTTTCTTGATAATACCCATTGGTCCATTAATTCATTAATTCATTCAGAGTTAATTTTTGTACATGCTGTAGGGTAGGGGTCCAATTTCATTCCTTTGCATGTGGAAATCCAGTTGCCCTGCACCATTTATTGAAGTGTCTATTCTTTTTCTCTTGAATGGACTTGGGCCCCAATTCTATTTCATTGGTCTGTTTGTCTTATGCCAGTGCCACACTGTGTTTATTATTTAGTCAGTTCAGGTTGCTGTAACGAAAATACCATAGACTAGGTAACGCAAACAACAGAAATATAAGTTTCAGAGTTCTAGAGGTTGGGAAGTCCAAAATCAAGGTGCCAGCATCATTGTGTTCTAATGAAGCACAATTTGTTATTTACAGATGGCTGCCCTCTTGCTATGTTCTTACATGATAGATACAGCATGAGCTATAGATGCTTCCATTTCTTCTAAGCAGACCTCATCTAAACCTAAATACCTTCCAAAGACTCTGGTTTTTAATGCCATAGTGTTGCAGGTTAGGGAACACAAATGCACAGATTCTAAAAGTTAGGAATTGTTAGTTTCCCAGTATGCTTTCCTTTCTCAAGGATGTTTTAGCTGTTCGAAACTCGTGATTCACAAAAATTTCAGGACCAGCTTTTCTATTTCAGGAAAAAGGCTGATGAAATTTTGATAAAGATTTTATTGACTGTGAATTATTGATGTTTTAATGGTATTAATTTTTCCTACCCATGAAAATGGGGTGTCTTTCCATTTCTTTAGGTATTCTTCAATTTGTTTCAACAATGTTTTATAGTTTTCAATGTACAAGGTTTGCACATTTTGGTTAAATGTATTTCTTTGGTACATATTCTATTTTTAAAATGCAATTGTAAATGAAGTTTCTTTATTAAATTTTGTTTTTCATTATTCACTGCAGGTATTATAGAAAAATAACTAATTTTGTGTATTGATACTATTTAATGTTTGCTATATATGTTTCTAAGCTCTGATAGCTTTCTTGTTAATTCTTTTAGATTTTCTATATACAGGATCATGTAATTTGCAAACAGAGACAGTTTTACTTCATGCTTTCCAATTTGCATGTCTTTTCTTACCTAATTATTCTAAGATTGCCAGTATAATATCGAATTGTAGTAGTGAAAGCAGACATCCCTCTCTTGTTCCTAATCTTAAGGTCAAAACTTTCAGCCTTTCTCCACTGAGCATGACATTAACTTTGGGTTTTTAATACATAGTTATATTCAGAAATTTACTTGGCAATGGGATCTCACTTAATGTGTACGAGGTGAGGGTGCTCAGTACGCCCCTTGGTGAAGGGCTCAACTACAACTTAAACTTTACTTTAGAAATGGAAACTAAACATTTGTACCGTCATATCAATCTGATATAAAAATAAAAAAAACACTTTGAAGTCTTTGTTTGTGTATGATTTCTACACAATCATAAGGATTATTCGTCAGGATAAATTGTGAAATATCTGTGAGGCAGCACTTTGAGGAGGGGCCTATCAAAAACTGGTATTACTTTGGTTATAAAGAACAAAATGTTAACTAGATTGTGTTAAGAAAACACGAGCTCATTTTTAAAAAACACCCAAAATGCTGTGTGTGTGCGTGCGTGCACACATGCATGTGGCCTTTTTATGATTGTGCATAATAAGTATGGAGAAGGATGCCATGTGGTAATAACTGTTTACCTTGAAAATAGGAAGGTGAAGAGCCTTTGGGAATTTTTGTTATTTTTAAAGCAAATTATGGTATATTTGGTGCAAATACTTTATGGAAAGTAAAAATAAAATAATATATCTTGTGTAATAATATGTAATAAGTAATTAATATTTATAATAAATAAATTGATAACTACTTCAGGAAAAGCCATGTGAAAGAAAGAGTAATAGATGCTTTAAGGATAGGCAGACAGGGGAGTTTTTTTGTCAAGGAAAATTTAACCAACTTCCTTGTTTTTCTCAGTGACAGGAAGAGATTTAGAGATCAACATAACAGCCTCCACATAAAAAAAGCTGGAAGGAATTAGACAAATGTGTTGTAGGGGCTGTGGGGATCCTGAGTAGTTAAGACAGAAACACTCATTTCAAGGAGATCTCAATTTAATAGATTGTGTATTCTTATCCTTACTTAGTATTTTTTGAAAACAAAAGCCTATGTAGTTGCTATACAAGTAATGGCCAAAATGTAAGTTAGAATATGTCCTTTTAACTATGTGATTAATTATCTGTAGGCACAGACCATTTTCCTCCAATATTAGGAGTTTGCTGCCACCTATGGATAAAGATAGAGTATTAGAGTTTGCACCAAGACAGTAATATCTAATAGGGTTGTGATGAAGTCTTGAATTTCATATATTTTAGTTCAATTAAGTTCAGATAAAAAAAATTCATTATCAGTGTTAAAAACTGAATTGGGCATTGGAGATTCAGAGATAAATAAGTAAGGCTTTGTGGTTAATGAGTTATCTAACTTAAAGAGCTCTTGGCTTAGCAGTAAGATGAACTTAGACCCAGAAATAATTTTGAATACTGTGAAGTTGACACAAATGTATCACGAGACAGGAGCAGAGTTTGGGTATGAAGCAGGGATATGATGAGTAGAGGCTGAGAATTTACATAGCCTAAATAATGAAAATTTCTGTATTGTGGGTAGTATACAGAAAGCTAAGCCCTGGACGTATTGGATTCAGAGATGGATTGTGTGAATCTGAAGCTCAGTGAAAGGAGAACTGGGGATACAGTTTTGTGATTCAGTGGGTAAGGACAGCAGATAAACCAAGGGAGGGAACAGATCATGTATGAATAGCATGGTGAAGAAAATAACGGATCAAGGAGATAAGTTAAGAACATATTTATGTGCTGTTAAAAGATCAAGAACCCTAACTAGAAAGAAGTTTAGAAGAATAAAACAAGTTGTAGGGTCATTGAACAAAAAAAATTTATTTATTTATTTTTTTCTGTGTCTCAGTATACTTAAAAAAAGTTTGAAAAAATAATATGGGTGGTCTAACACAAAATACCCTTATAAAAATAATGTAATGTGTCATTTTTAAAATTTCCTTTGAAGTAAATTTAAAATATAGAATATTTATAAAATATTATAAGGTAGAATATTTATTTATTTATTATTATTATTATTATTATTATTTTATTATTATTATAGATAAAAATATGCACCATAGATGTGGCCCAACCCATCACATCACCCATTCCTTTTGATAATAAGGAGTACTCCATGGTGCGTGTGTGTGTGTGTGTGTGTGTGTGTGTGTGTATACATGTGTACATATATACCTAGGGAATCTATTTCTATATACATATCATATTTTGTTAATTAATTCATCATGAACTAAGGGCTTTTAAGTTGATTTCTCATCAACATTTAGGTTGATTTCTCATCTTTGCAATTATGAATTGTGCTGCAATAAACATTCAAGTACAGGTGTCTTTTTGATAAAATGACTTCTTTTTCTTTGGGTAGATACCTAGCAATGGAATTGCTTGATGAAATAGTAGGTCTACATTTACTTCTTTGAGGAATCTCCATACTGTTTCCCATAGAGATTGTGCTAATTTGCAATCCCACCAACAGTATAAGCATTCCTTTCTCTATGCATCCACGCCAGCATCTATTGAAGGGGCATTATGATACTTCATTGTGGTTGTAATTTGTATTCCCCTATTATTTGGGATGTGGCTAATTTTTATATTTTTTTTTTTTTTTTTTTTTTTTTTTTTTTTTTTCCATTTGTGTATCTACTTTTGAAAAACTTCTGCTCCTGTGATTTGTCCACTTCCTTGATGGGGTTGGGTCTTCCTGCTGATTTGTTCAAGTTCTTTGTAGATTCTAGATACCAGTCCTTTGTTGGATGTATCATTTCCAAATACTTTCTACCATTCTATAGGTTGTCTTTTCACTCTGTTTAGGATATCTTCCCCACAGCAAAAGTTTAATTTAATTAAGTTCTATTTATTTATTTTATTTTTATTATATTTGCCTTTGGGATCTTAGCCATAAATTCTTTGCTTAGTCCAATGTCTAAATTGTCTATGCAAACAAACTAGAAAACACAGAGGAAATAATAAATTCTTAGAAATACACAATTTACCCTGAGGTTGAGTCAGGAAGAAATAGAAATTCTGAGCAGATCAATAATGAGCAGTGAGATTTAAGCAGTAATAGAAAATCGCCTAATAAACAAATAGACAAACAAACACACACAAAAAGCAGAGCACCACAGAAATTCACAAACAAATTCCACCAGACCCACAAGGAGAACTGGTATTTGTCCTACAGAAACCATTCCATAATATTGAGAAGGAAGAAATCCTTAATTCATTTTATGAAACCAATTTCACATACCAAATCAAGGAAAGAAAACAACAAGATAAAAAAAAGTAAACTACAGACCAGTGTCCTATATAGTTATATAGACATAGATATAAAAAATCCTCAACAGAATACTAGTAAACTGAATTCAAAAGCACAGCAGAAAGATCCACCATGATTGACTGACTTTCACTCCATGGATGAATATTTTTTTTAACATACACAAGTCAATAAATGTGATTCACCACATAAACAGAAACAAAAATTCAGACCACATGATTGTTGCAATAGATATAGAAAAGGCATTCAATAAAATCTGCATACTTAAAAAACCCTCAACAAAGTAGATATATAAGGAACATACCTTAAAATCATAAAAACCATGTATGACAACCACCCAGGTAACGACATACTGAATTGGAAAAAGTTGAAAGAATTTTCTCTAAGAACTGGAACAAAACAAGAGTGCCCATTGTCATCGCTTCTATTAAACATAGTATTGGAAGTTCTAGCCTGGGTGATGGCGATGAAGGGCATCTAAATGGGGAAATACAAGCTCAAACTATCCTTCTCAAACTCTTGCAACTAGTATTTAAATTCAGCAGTCTCAGGTTACAAAATCAATGTACAAAAATCACTAGCATTTTTATATATTATTAAGTCAAACTGAGAGTAAAATCAAGAACTCTTTACCATTTATAATAACTACAAAGAAAATAAATACCTAAGCATATACTTAAGTAAAGGAGGTTAAAGATTTTTACAAAGAAAACTACAAAACAACAGTGAAAGAAAAAACAAACGACACAAACAAATGGGAAACCATCCCCTGCTCATGGATATGCATAATAATATCATTAAAATATACATACTACTCAAAATGATGTATAGATTGAATGCAATACCCACCAAAATAGCATCATTTTTCACAGACCTAGAGAAAATCATTCTAAGCTTCATTTGGAACTAAAAAAGAGCCCACATAACCAAAACAACTTAAGCAAAAAGAGAAAATCTAGAGAGATTACATTATCTGACTTCAAATTATACTACAAGGTTACAATAACCAAAACAGCATGGTACTAGTATAAAAGTAGAGACATATACCTGGAAACTAAAATAAAATGTTAAGCCCCTCACCCCACCCTTCAGTTAATTGAATGGATCCCCTTCCAGCCAACAGGACCCCCAATATATTCTAAAGCTGAGTTGTTTGCTATGAGAAGGGAAATCAGACATGTCTCATTATGGCCCTCTCCCTTCTTAACATTAACAGGATGAAGGCTGTATAAGACAAAGCTTAAACCACACCTGTAGATCCACAATTTACTTAACAGATCACTTGATTCTGGTTGTATGTCTGGTGATTTTTTTTTTTTTTTCATTAATAGACTTCCTTACCTTAAAACATTCCAAGTCTTTAGACAATGCTTGATTTCTTTAACCAGTTACAAATCAAAGAATCTTTAAACTCAACTATAACCTGTAAGCCCTGCTTTGAGTTGTCAAATAGAGTTAACGAAGTTAACTACCTTTTCCTTTGAAAGCTTACAGCCTAGTTTGGATATGGTTAACTTGGTTGCAAGGAGGTCTTTCACAGATTTTAGTGAACTTCCTAAAATGGTGTGTAGTATATGTGCATGCGAGTAAATTATGTAACTATGTTAGCCTAATAAGTGTCAGAAAATGAAAATTACATTGAATTGAGGTTTAATTAAGCCAAGATTTTCAGGACACTCCAGGGACTAGGCTCTCTGTAGAAGAGATGAAAATTTCTCATTAAAGGAAAACAGGGAGTACACAGGAAAAGGAGGAAGAATGATGAAGGTGAGCAATGAGACAACTGATGGTATCCTTGTGAAGTTCTGTTTGGTGCTCAGTACATCTACATAAGGTAAGATGAACATTCACAAAAGGGAGTGGAGGAAATAGTCAATGTTGGGAACTTCTCATGGTCAGTAAAAGACTGATCATATTTCTTCCTTGGTTAGCATTTGTGGAGATAAACTTGTAATCAACATTTAAGAGTTTATTTAGGCTACAGGCCTAAAATTATGTGTAATTGACATGCATTCATTTTATGGGGGCAATATATCTTGAAGGGTGATTTTTTTAGGACTATAGGAAATAAGAAATATTTTACCCAAAACACATTTTTTGTTTTTTGTTTTTTTTTTTTGAGACAGAGTTTTATTATTCTGTCCCCCTGGGTACAGTGCCATGGTGACATAGCTCACAACAACCTCAACCTCTTTGGCTCAAGCAATCCTCTTGCCTCAGGCTCCTGAGGAGCTGAGACCTCAGGTACCCACCACAATGTCCAGCTCCAAAATATATTTCTTTTACATATTTTGAGATGACTGCGGCAAACAAGAATAATATTTTGAGGTTATCTAAGTGGGGAAACTAGGGAAATATTTGCATTGCATCCAGGTAGAGCTTATTTGATCTGCAACAGGTTTGTTTAGAGTCTGACACCCTTAAATGTCTGAACATAACATTTCCCTGAGGGGTGCTATCATAAGACTTACCTACATAACAAGACCACCTTGACAGCCAGGCTTCCTTTCTCTCTCCCATACCTTGTTCACCAAAATAAACCCCATTTATTCATTTTCTAAGCCCCTGCATTTCTTAAGAGAGGACCCCTGTACCTCATTACGGGTGAGGATGGCAGTGCTTGTTGTATGACTCAGTTCTCAGGCTCAGTTCTCCCTTTTAGCCTAATGAACTTTAGAGGGTCATGAGATTTTTATTTATTCTCTCTCTCTCTCTCTCTCTCTCTCTCTCTCTCTCTCTCTCTCTCTCTCATCTCTTATCTCTCTCTATTTGCCTGTATGTTTTCAAATGTTTTGCAGGCAATGGATTCTTAAAGAACAGTGAAAACACGAGGAATTTGATTTCTTTTATTATGTTTAAAGAATTTTAAATTCCCTTCTCCAGACCAAGAATTAAGAGCTCTTGGTTAGGATAAGACAGATGTCACAAATAAAGAACTTATTCTGTGATAAATTCTTAAAAGGGTAGTATGTACAGGATGCCCATTGTTCAGAGAGACCTTGAATCTTTCTGGGTGAGTTTTCCCTGACACCAAGAGGAAAGGAGGCAAATCTGTCTATGACATGCTATTGAAGGAGCAATCACCTCTTCTCTCCATGTCCTTTCGTCAGTCCATGGGGAATAGAACTTTCATGGAAATGTCAGTCTTATAAGGAAAGTTGTGGAGACTGATATTCTAGTCCTTTCCTCACTTTCTGAGGCATCCCAATGGTGGAAGCCACTTACCCTTACTGGTGACATGGGGAATACCTCACACTTACTGGTCCATGCTTGCTTATAGGTGGAACTGCTTTGCTTCAATAAAGAAATAGGCTGCACCTTGTCCCTTGTGACTCCTGGATGATTGCAAGGGCAGTGGCCTCTCTTGTGCTTCCTGCCCACATGCAGTAAGTTATCCTGAGTCAGGGTTTTGGGGCTGGGGTCAAGGCAAGAAGGAGCCTACTGCTAGTTCTGCTGGCAATAGTGGTTGAGAAACAGGCTTTCCATGTTCCAGGGAGATAGCTGGATAAGTGAACTTTACAGTGGGACACTTAGCAGTACACTTCCCATAGCCCACATCCCAATGCATATCCCACCTTTGAGGTTACAGGAAGGAGGCTCAAAGCCTTCCTTAATTTAGTCATTACATAATTCCCTGTGTAAACCTGATACATTGGTTCTCTTTTGGTTATGTACGTTCAATTGATTACTGCTCAGATAAGGACAATGTAGGGAGAGATAAATGATTAGAATCCTGAGCAACTAACACCTGATTGTTCACTTGAATTGTCAGTTATTTCCTATTGCCCACAGTACAAAATTCACAACTTTAACATGGTACTTAAAGTTCTTAGCTCAAGGCCCTACTTATCCCCTCAACCATTGCTCATACCTTCTATTCAGATTCTCTTGTGAACCTGATGTTTGTGCCTTTATAATTTACTGACCTGTGTCTCTGGCATATTTTCCATCCCTCATCTTTGCCCCTCCATGTCCTTTCTAAGGTAGGTTTTTGTGGAAGTATTTCATATAGAAAGATTATGTTTACAATAACTATCCAAAAGGACATCTCTCTCATAAAGACCCCAGTGGCTTTCTCCCCAGCGTCCTCCAAGCATAATGACCACTCCAGCTTTGTTGAACTCATTGCTCCAAGAAGCAAACTTCCATTGTAGCATTTGTACACATTACTCCATGTTCCAATTTACACATCTACCTCCTCCTCCTATATTTTACACCCCTATTTCCCAGCATAGTAATAGAACAAATATACACACAAAGGTATAAAGGACATTGGAAACCAAGAGGGAAAGAAGAGGGGCAGGAAGAGAGGGATAAAACCTTACCTATCAGGTGCAGTGAATACTGGTGACAGGAACACTGAAAGTCCTGACTTCAGTATTATACAATGTATTCACAAAAACATCTGTACCTCCTTAATATTTTGAAATAAATTTTAGAACCCCCAAATAAATGCTTGAGAGAATATGAGAAGACTGAGCATGAATTTGCCACATGGTTAAGAAGAGGAAGGCAGTTCAGGTAAAATAGGAAGATGCATATGAGAGAGAGCTCTTTGTGTTTAGGAAATAATGAACCATCACTTTTTGGCCTTTTGGCTAAGATCAAATGTAGGAAATGACAGTCATATGTGGAAAATGAGAGTAGAGAGGGAGAGAGTGGACACATGTCATTAAATATAGGATAGGTCATACAGAGAGGCATTAAGACTATTTCGTCTTCCAGATGATAAGGAAGGAATTCTATCAATTGTGTTGGTGAACATGGCTCATATTAAGTCATCAGAGGTGAAAAAAAAGGATTTGCAAGTTTTCAAAGGAACCTTGGAGCACAAATTATTGTTTGTTTTGCTTTGTCTTTGTTTGTAAAACAAGTTCATCACTTTATGAAGCAATTAAAAAGCATTTTCTTCAAAATAAAATCACTAACTGTCAAAAAATAATCAATTATAGGGTGACCAGAATAAAAGTTTACTATATTTATATATAAGAAGTGATGATGATGTGGTTGTGAGGATAGCTAAGATTTAGTAAGCACTTACCATGTCCAAAATGCTGAGCTCGAAAAATTTTTGGACATCTGTAATACACCACTTTTCCTATATCAATATAAAAGTAATTTTTATATGGCTCGGCTTCCATAGCTCAGTGAGTAGGGTGCCGGCCATATACACCAAGGATTTGAGGCTGGCCCAGGCCTGCTAAACAACAATGACAACTGCAAACAAAAAATAGCCAGGCGTTGTGATGGATGCCTATAGTCCCAGCTACTCTCAGCTGAGACAAGAAAAAAGCTTAACCCAAGAGTTTGAGGTTGCTGTGAGCTGTGATGCCATAGCACTCTACCGAGGGTGACACAATGAGACTCTGTCTCAAAAAAAAAAAAAACAACAAAAACAAAAAGTAGTTTTTATAGTTACCTATGTTTTATGAATGAATAAATTGAGGTTTTAAAATGCTGAGTAATTTTAAGTAATAGAGTCATAACTTGAATAAGTTGTTTCCCACTTTAAAATCTTACTGCCCTAACCACAACACTTTATGAATTAATGTGACAAAAAAGGGATATATTTCATTTGTATTCACGTAAATCCAATAACTTGGACCTTGCACAAGGTAGGTATTTACTTTAACTGTCTTTACTTCATTTTTGTTTTTTTGTGATAAAGTACAAATGGGAACTTCCATGGGATATGTGACAAGTCTTCATGAAACTGATAGAGGTAATTATGTGATAAATGGTTATGCAGAGTTGATAAAAATGTTTTTGATCACTTTGGTGATTGTTTGAGATGCAAGAACTGGTTATCAGAAAATAAATAAGAGTGCACATTATATTTTATTTTATTTGTTCTGCTTGCTCAGCAATATTAGCCATAATGTTTGAAAATAAAAAAACATCTGGAAAATATCCAAATGTTCATTACAAGAACATAATAATGTAATAAGTAAGTTGTGATATGGCTGTTTGATGGAATAATGTACATCCACTAACAGACTGCTATAAACCTAAACGTGTTGACCTAAAAAATTAAACATATATTACTGAGTTAACAAAACAAATGATAAAATACATGCAAACATGTTTATATTTTGTTATTTTATAGAAAATGCCTGGAGAATGGGATTGGAGGTGGGGGCAGGGGGGATGACTAACTCTGTACCACTCTGTACTATTTGATTTCTTTTATTATTATTATTATTATTGTTAAATCATAGCTGTGTACATTAATGCGATCATGGGGCACCATACACTGGTTTTATAAACAGTTTTGCACATTTTCATCGCACTGGTTAACATAGCCTTCCTGGCATTTTCTTACTTATTGTGTTAAGACATTTATATTCCACATTTCCTTAGTTTCACATGTACCCTTGTAAGATGTACCGCAGGTATAATCCCACCAAGCAGCCTCCCTCTGCCCATCCTCCCCCCACCTTCAACTCCCTCTCTTCCTTCCCCATATTCTTAGGTTATAACTGGGTTATAGCTTTCATATGAAAGCCATAAATTAGTTTCATAATAGGGCTGAGTACATTGGAAACTTTTTCTTCCATTCTTGAGATACTTTACTAAGAAGAATATGTTCTAGCTCCATCCATGTAAACATGAAAGAGGTAAAGTCTCCATCTTTCTTTAAGGCTGCATAATATTCCATGGCGTACAGAGGTTAAATTGAAATCATTTCCACTCAGATCAGGAACCAGACAAGGCTGCCCATTGTCTCCACTGCTCTTTAACATTGTAATGGAAGTTTTAGCCATCGCAGTTAGGGAAGAAAAGGTAATCAAGGGTATCTATATAGGGTCAGAAGAGATAAACTTTAGCTCTTCACAGATGATATGATTGTGTATCTGGAAAACACCAGGGACTCTACTACAAAACTCTTAGAAGTGATCAAAGAATACAGCAGCATCTCAGGTTACAAAATCAACATTCATAAATTGGTAGCCTTTATATATACCAATAATAGTCAAGCTGAAAAAAACAGTTAAGGACACTATTCCATTCACAGTAGTGCCAAAGAAGATTAAATATTTGGCAGTTTATCTAACAAAGGACGTGAAAGATCTCTATAAAGAGAACTATGAAACTCTAAGAAAAGATGTGATTTTTGGTCCTCTGGGTATATGCCCAGCAGAGGAATTACCAGATTGAATGGCAGATCTATTTTTAGATCTCTAAGTGTTCTCCATATATCTTTCCAAAAGGAATGTATTAATTTGCATTCCCACCAGCAGTGCAGAAGTGTTCGCTTTTCTCCACATCCACGCCATCTCTGGTCTTGAGATTTTGTGATATAGGCTAGTCTCACTGGAGTTAAATGATATCTCAAAGTAGTTTTGATTTGCATTTCTCTGATGATTAAAGATGATGAGCATTTTTTCATATGTCTGAAGGCCGTGTGCCTGTCTT
>CAUYPK010029579.1:0-53731 GCA_963574355.1 Loris lydekkerianus
CCCCCCCCCCCCCCCCCCCCCCCGCTGCTCTCAGATTAAGGTCTTCTGAATCTTCACAGCTTCACAAGGCACTGCAGAATCTGCTTCTGAAATGCCCTGCTTCCTCATCTTGCACCTTTGGGCTTGGCTGTGAGCTCCAATCAGTTCTGTGAACCTGATATCCTCCCTCCTGACTCAGGACTTTCATTCACAGTGGTCCATGCTCTAGAACTGAGCTGTGCAACACCATAGCCATTAGGCACATGTGATTATTAAAAAGAAATCAAATTAAAATTCAGTTCCTCAGTCCTACTAACTACATTTTATATATACATGCAGCTAGAGGCTACCATTTTAGACAGTGAAGGTATAGAACATTACCATCACCCTACAAAGTTATATTAGACTATGCTGTTCTAGAATATTCTTTATCACCTTCTATACACTTCCTCTGTGTGACTTCCTTAGGGAAGCCCTCTATGTTCTTTCTTCACTTCCTACTAGAGTCCGTTTTCTTTTGTCCAAGTCCACCAGCCACAGACTGCCATGAACACTTCCTAATCAAAGTTACGCTCATTTAGCCCCCTCAGCATGGGACCTGTGTGAGCATCTCTGTCAGGGAGAGTTGGGAGGAGTCTGCATGGTGTTTGGTCCTGTGTGACTGAGTCTAAGGAGGGATTATGGAAGTGACAACCAACTCCAGATTGGCTACGGTCAGAACACAGAGATGACTAGAACCCTGGTATCTCAGTAATCATTGTTCAGAAGGTGGGATGCACGAGTGGAGCCGAGGAAGCCTTTGTAAAGAAAGCCACGGTCACTCAGAAGGAGGGGATCTTACTTTCGTAGCTGTCTTACTGTCGGGGGCTCTGTTGGAAGCATGGCTTGCCTTCTGTTGGCCTTTCCTGTGCTCCCCTGGAAACATTCCACTCTTTTAGGAGCATCAAGATTGATTGTCCCTGGCGCCAACTCTCACCTTCTTGTAGACAATGAATGTGGTGCACTCTCATGGAACTCTGTCTCTCTTCTCACAGTGCTGGCACACAGTTTTTTAAAAATGAATAATTGTTTGATTAATATTTCTCCTCATTAGACCAGAAGCTTCATGAGGGCAGGGATTTCCTTTTGTCACCAGTATATCAATAGACTCCAGCACAGTGCCTGATATAAAATAGATGTCTGGTAAATAATTGTTGAAAGAGTGAATGAATGAATGATGGAACCTAAAAAAATCAGTGGCTAATCAAATACTTAAATTTATTAATATATAATTTTCCCACCATTGAAGAATCATTGTCTTTTTTGCAGTAGATTCTTAACAGATGTTTGCTCTCCCTTATCCAAGGAAAAACTAGAATTCTAATATTTAAGATTTAAATATATTTACTATTGCCTGATGTCTACATCCCTTTAAATGAAATCTATTAAATATGTGTCATCATATCACTTTCTTTACTGTTATTTTTTTTTTTCTGATTCCAAATCTACAGATGTGCTGTATCAAAGCACAGTAAGGCATGGTGATGTTGGCTGCCTCATTGCTTTTTCACGTCCTATAAATTGTATTAAAAGGTCTCCAAGCAGTTTTAGAGATTTGATAACTATAGTCAGAATACCCCAAGCATATTAGTTTTAATTCTTAATATTCAATCATTGAGGGCCTTGTAATCCATCAGTATAATCAGGTCTCATCTAAAGGATTGTGAGTTTTCCAGGTGAACAGTCTAATTATTTAAAATTATAAAGATAATAGAAGAGAATTAAAGAAAGAAATTTAAGCTTGAAAAAAGGTAATATTCTGTAATATATCAATTATTTTCATTTTCAATATCCTATAATATGCCTATAATATATCAACTGTTTTTGTTTTTTTCACACTTCTTGTTCACATGAGCTCAGGCAATGGAGGAGGATTAGGTGTTTCATTCAGCCTGTGTAATAGTTGACGGTCTCTCTGAGTCTGCAGATTTATAGTACCACACCTCATCACAGCAGCCGTAGGATTTGTAAGTCCTGCTTTGGTAGGCTAGCCCACGCTCACGCTGCAGAGCTCTGTGACATGGACAGTAAATCCTTCTGCAGATGTTCAGTAATGCTGATTCGCCATGATTTTTGTAGTTTACTGCATATTCCTTCAGGTGAAGACCTTGAAAATTTGTCTGCAGATCTTGAAGTCACTTCTTCAAATGCCTTTTTTTCATCATGCTACCAAATTTTACTCCAAAATGTACTAATTCCAGCTATGCTAAATGTAAATTCCTTTTCCTAAGTCAGCCTTGTTCATAAGAACTTTTTTTTTTTTTTTTTTTTTTTTTGAGACAGAATCTCACTTTGTTGCTCTCGGTAGAGTGCTGTGGTGTCATAGCTCATGGCAGCCTCAAACTGTTGGGCTCAAGACATTCTCTTGCCTCAGCCTCCCAAGTAGCTGGGACTACAGGTGCATGCTGCAATGCCCAGCTATTGTTTTAGAGATGGAGTCTCACTCTTGCTCAGGCTGGTCTTGAACTCGTGAGCTCAAGCAATTTACCCACCTTGGCCTCCCAGAGTCCTAGGATTACAGGCGTGAGCCACCTCACCCAGCCCCAAGAACTTTTATGCTAGCCAAAATGGCAGCCACTAGCCACATGGTGTAAACTGGTACTTGAAAAGTGGCTAGTTGACTGAGGAACTGAATTTTTTATTTTATTTAAATCTAATGAACTTAAAATGTTTACTAGCACATGTGGCTAGTGGCTGCTATATTGGGCAGAAAGACTTAGATTTTCAGATCGTCCCTTCATTGCCAGGGTGGGGCTGTGCCCCATGCATATGCCACAAGCACTCATTGTTTTGTCTTCATTTGTGGGGGTCATCTTTTGCCTAGATTATTTTCTCTCAGTTCTTTCAATTAATCCAGGTTCTCTGTAGCTTCCAAAGGTCAGGGTGAAGCTTCTAACCTCTATGAAATCTTCCCATAATTTTACTGATCTTCCTTTTCTGGCAATGCCCACTCTCTGCTGTTCTAGTTAGGACTAGAGGAAAGGAATGGGTGAATAACTCTGCATAGGTGTTGACATATAGTTATTTGTTGTATTTTAGTTTATTTTGTTGTTGTTGTTCATCGGAATTCACTCTATCCCCTAACCAATTTTTTTTGCTCTGAGGTTAGGATAATGTCTCATGTACTTTTATATTTCTGCTGGCACCAAGCAGATGGTGAAGCCCCAGAATATTCCTGTTGAATGCTTTGCTGATTGACAGATCAAATGCAAAGGAAATACAGATCTGTTCCTTTGATTCTCTGTTGTGATTATTCACAAGTCAACAAGTATATGCAATGTTCATGGGATTCATTTGGGTAAACTTTGCTTGGATGCAAGGAATAAGACTGGATAAAAAGAAGAATCATAAATATGTATATAAACTGCGATATAAGGTAGCCCAAATTCTAGAGACAGTGATTAGGGATTGTGAAGATGTTTGAAAAATAACTGTGAGAAACCACTTCCTGTGGAAGGAAACTCTTGAAATATTCATTAAAGAATGGAAGTTTATCTCGCAGAAATCAGAGGCAGGAGAAAACGGCACTTGAAAAAAGTGCACAGTGGAAGGACCAGGTGCGTGTGATCAACCAAGTGCTTTTTCACCAATATCCTATTATATTCTCTTTAGGAGCAAGAGTCAGGGCTTTTGGTCATTTACTTTTGAAAAGGTTCTAAATGTGGCAAAGTCCATCTCATTGGCACTGTATGTGTAACAATTGAACATCTCTACAACCACACTTCTTTATGTGAAATACTGAACTTAGAGTTTTCCCCCCAAAACCTACTCTTACAATATTGTGATAATGAAGGTTCTTAGAAGAGGGTTCTGAATATGGTGCAATTATTATTTTATTATAGTATTTATACATGTATGTAGTCTTCTTTATGTACCAGGCACTATTCTTAGTACTTTATCAACCCATTTAATTCTTCTAATTACTATGAGTAGACATTTCACAGATGGAGAAAATATAGCATTTGCCTCATTTTACACAGGTGACAGGTAAGAGAGGCAGAACTTCCTCTACACGAGAGTCAAGAAACTATAGCCCAAGAAACTATGCTCCCAGTCACTCTACTATATTGCTTTTTTGCTATGTGGGCTCTGTGTAATACTGTTGCATTAATTCAGAATTTATAACGTTTGGAATAAATGTTGGAGACAATAGAAAAAGGAAGAGATATTTTATGTGTTTGAGAAAATAGTTTCTAGTACCTCAAACACTTTAGTAACACCTGTGCACAAACATACCAAGCACAAACTGGTGAGCGTAACTCTTGGTGAGCAAGTGATACGTGAGTTCTAGTAAGAAATGGTAATATAATGCCAAAAGCATTTAATTTTCCTTTCTAATGAAAGGAGAAAATAGGTGGAGTCTTACTCTTGCTCAGGCTGGTCTTGAACTCGTGAGCTTGAGCAAGCTACCCACCTTGACCTTCCAGAGTGCCAGGATTACAGGTGTGAGCCACCTCACCAAGAACTTTTATGCTAGCCAAAATGGCAGCCACTAGCCACATGGGGTAATCTGGTACTTGAAAAGTATTACTATTATTGTGTGATGACTTGCCTATTTGTTTTAGTTTTGATGACTTTTGCATTTTGCAGAAATTTCGAAGTGCATCTGTTGGGGCTGAGGAGTACATGTATGACCAGACATCCAGGTAGGTCACCAGGAGCTCATCCCTAGGAACAGATTAACTGATGACCCGTTAAGTATACCTCCAAGTTATACTTTTTTTTTTTTTTTTTTTTTTTTTTTTGCGACAGGGTCTCCCTTCGACACCTTGGTAGAGTGCTGTGGCATCATAGCTCATAGCAACCTCAAACTCTTGGGCTTAAGCGATTCTTTTGCCTCAACCTCCCAAGTAGCTGGGACTACGGGCGCCCGCCACAATACCCAGCTATTTTTTTAGAGATGAAGGTCTCGCTGTTGCTCAGGCTGGTCTTGAACTCCTGAGCTCAAGCAATCTACCCACCTGGGCCTCCCAGAGTGCTGGGATTATAAGTGTGAACCACCACACCTGGCCCAAGTCACATTTTTAAACCTGATTTTCTTGTAAACTTTTACAGAACAATCTGATTTCCTTTGCTTTGATTCTTTTCTCTGTACAAATGACTCCTACATCATTGTTTCCAGTCTTGACCAGCTGTCTGGGGCCTATACATTTTCTTCCTCCTCCTAATGGCTAGACGTACCTTCCTGGGTGTTCCTCTGAAACTCAAACTCATGTGGCTCCAACCCTGCAGGTATGAAATGAAACTCCTTATCTTGCTTTTCCTTTTCTTTCCCTCCTCCTTTTCTTGTTTCGCATCTGCCCTTCTGCTTTTATTTTCCTATTGTGGCTCATGATGTACCCACTCTCAGCCAGCCCAGCTGGACCCCTCAGTAATCCACCTTCCTGTTATACCTTCCCAGCACTTTGCAAGTGCTAAATTGTCAGTCCTTGTCTATCCTTTCCCTTTCAGCTTACACTTGTCAACTTTCTCTTAAACTGTTGTAATACAACTGACCTCCTTCCAGCACTTCCTTTTCTGTTCTACTGTGCACACGTCTAGCTACCTGCAACCATGCACTCAGGTGTCGTCCATGTACCAACAGTGCAAGTGGGACTAGAGATAAGATAGAGCCTCTCCTTACAGGAGATGCAGAGACTTCTGGGGGAGAAATGTGTGATGACAGACAAACTGCAGTTCATTTGCCAAATGATGAGTCTTGCTACAGACAGACAGAGAACTGAGTGGACCTGTGCATCTGGATGGTGGCTAGTTTTGAGGATGTGGGAAAACAGGAGGTAGATGTTCCCAGGAAGTGGCATTTGAGCTGGCTCTTGAAGGATTAACAGCAGGTGCTTTTTAAGAAAAGAAGGAGGATTAAGATTATTTTAGGCAGAGGGTTCACGATTAAAGACACTGGTTGTGCTCATGCCTAAAGACAAGAGAGAATGGCAAGAAATGAATTTCTCTCCCATTTGTAAAACTTACCAGTGATTTCATTATTTCAGACAATTAAACACAATTTCCTTATAAAGATGGTCAGGGCCTTCTGTGTTCTGGTCCCTTTTTACTTAAAACCCCACATCCCACCATGTTTCTTATTCCTCTGCTCTGGTATATGTGGCTCTTTTCCATTCTTTCTGCTTCCACTTAAAATCATCTGGATCCTCTAATGTCTTTCTCCAATCTCAGATTCCTCCGTCATCCTCCCCTGATCATTCTAATTACAATTTGGTGTGTGTTGCAGGAGTTGGGGGAGGTGGCAAAGGCAGAATTCTAAATCCCTTCTAAAATGTGGAAATACATGTATAATTTGCATGCTGTGAATGCAGCATACCATGTCATCAGCTGTCAGGCCAGTGGAAAGAGCAGTGACCTACCAGCCACTCCACCTGGTTCCACTGCTGCCATCGTCCCACAGAGGAAGCGTGTCTCTTAGCCTTTCCTCAGTTGTGGAGTGAGGAAGAGGGACTGAATCCTGGGTACCCATCTTGTATTATGGACAGGCTTGGGGGACATTAATCCTTGAAATTATATAAAAAATTATTTATACTCATATCTGCCTTTTTCTAGGGAAAGGGTTCACAGCTTTCTTCACAATTTTAAAGCTGTCTTCACCTTAAACAAGCTACAAGCTATTGGTTTAGGTGATTCCTAATATCCTGTTCAGGTCTAAAATGTTATGATTCAATGATAGTGTAGTGAAATTGATTTTTCAAGCAAAATGACAATGCAATCAGTTCTGCCTGGAATGATTTATTTGCCTTCTTGTTCTAAGACACATATCTGGAATTTGCTTAATTTCGTAGCTTAAGCCTGAGATATTTATCATATAAGAATAATATTATTTTTCCCTTCAACATTTTTTTCTCATTGTAAAAGTTAAAAAATAAAACATTACAGAAATATTTAATATAGTAAGCTTGAGTCCCCCATAATCCTGTAAAGAGGCCATTTTAAGAGACAAATTTGAGAAGTCTTTGCACTTAGCCTTTCAAAGACTATGGAATGAAAGAGCTAAAATAATAGACCCAATGGAGAGGTTCTGATAATTCAGAAGATACCTAAAATGCTTGTTACTGGATCATCACTGTGTACCATCCTGCAGTGCAGCAGAATTAAATATTTCTGAAAGAACATATTTAAAAAGATTGTGGTCCCCACCTTTTATGTTCGTTTTGCTTAGTGTATTTTTCAAAGTTGGGGAAAAGATTTTGTTTTGTAAATTATGTAGTATTTTAAAATATTAGGAAACTATTTAAAGCAGAGATCTGCAAACTTTTTCTGTAATAAGCTTGGTAGTAAAAATTTTAGATTCTATAGACAACAGTCTCTATCACAACTACTCAACCCTGCAGTTGTAGTGCAAAAGCAATCATAGATAATAGACAAATAAATGAGTATGGTTATGTTCTAATAAAACTTTATTTACAAAAATAGGCAGTGAGTTGGATTTGGCCCACAGACCATTTTTTCCAAACCCCTTATTTAGAGCAAACCCTGTCATGAATTGTTGTACATGTTTAAAAACAAGAAACAAAAGACAAACAAACAAACAAACAAACAAACAAATAAACAACCAAAAAACCCCCCAAAAACCCTCTCCCTACTAAAGAAGGAGATTGTTAGTAGTGAATGTTTGAATTTTAGATTTCACCAAAGTGGAATATTGCTATTTGCAACATCTTGGTCAGACAAAAAGAAGCTTAGGTATATACATGAAGTAAACAAAAAATGTTCATACATTTGGTTTGTTGTTAGCATAAACGTGGCAAATTCTGTCAATTCTTAAGCTTCAGGTGCTACCTAATTGTCAGCTGAGATCTGCTAGGGTTTATCCTGATATGACTTACATAATTGGCTAGGCTCAGCGTGGACTTTCTCCCCTTCTAAACGATCTGGTTTATGGGCTACTATTTGAAATGTTGTATATATTGTATTAGCAATGACCTTTGGTCTGGTCCCATCTCTTTTGCCAGTGTTTTGACTCTACAATAGAGTAAATATTGGTTGATAATCCTACAGAATGCTACTGATAAATTAAAATTATCAAAATTCCTCAAAATTAATGAGGAAGGCAGACATGTCCAGGTGAGCTAATCTGACACACTCTTTTCTGTTCACAGTGGCACATTTCAGTACACCCTGGAAGCTACCAAATCTCTCCGTCAGAAGCAGGGCGAGGGCCCCATGACCTACCTCAACAAAGGACAGTTCTATGCTATAACACTCAGCGAGACCGGAGACAACAAATGCTTCCGACACCCCATCAGCAAAGTCAGGGTATGAGCCCCGTTTCTCAAATACAGTGGAGAGGGATGAAATGAGTGGAATGGCAAACAATTCCAAAATAATTCTAAAACAAATGTCAGAGAGTTGGGGCAAGAGAATGTATTGGCTTGTAGTTTATCATTTTAATCAGTAACCAGTAAACCCCAGGGGAGGGACATGGTTGGAATGTGCTTTCTAACTGTACCTAAGGAATTTTCCCTGCTTCATTCGCTGCCTATATGCTACTTAGCTGTTGTTTTTAATCAATTGATCATAATTTTTCAAGTAAGTAGCTGTAAGTCAGAACCTGTCTGTGGGTGAGAAAGAGCTGTTGTTCTATTTTGTAAAGGGGAATGCAATTCCTTGAGTCCCTGGGCCCTTTGTAGCTTAGTTTAAAATCCTTCTGCAGCCTCATGCTTTCTCAGGGTCCAGGGGATGAGGCATAATCCCCATCAGGAGTAAGCTGGAGGAGTTTTCAGATTCATGAATATTAGTTCTATTCGTGGGAAGTGAAACTGGAGCCCTAGCTCACTGCTCTGGAAACCTGCCGGCTTCTGGCATTCCAGCTACTGTCAAGAAGGGAGGAAGCTGGTAATCCCTCTCTGCTGAAAAAGAAAATTATAGCAAAGCTCCGAAAAGAGGTTGAAGGACTTTCCTGGTCTGTCACACAGTGATTTACACTGCTGTGTCCCTGGTGCCCAGCCTGCCTTATTTTAGCGGCAGCTTGCTACTCTGCAGTGTGCCCCCGGCACAGGTGGGTTGAGCCTACTGCAGGGGAGAAGGTCTCAGTGTGCTGTGTGCTCACCAAGAGAATTAATAGGTCCCCACAGTTTGGTCAAGACTGTGGTGGAGAATATGTGTTATCAACAACAAGAGTTACAACGTAAGTGATACTTACTGAGCATCTTCCGTGTGCCAAGCACCATGTTAGACACCATCCATCTAGGAACTCACTAAAACTAACAACCTTATGAAAAAGGCACTATTTAACAAAAAATAATATTACAGAGAAGGAAACTTGAGCTTTCCTTAGTAACTGGCCCAGTTCACCTAGCTAAAAGGTAATGAAACCAGGATTTATCCCAGACCCTCAGACTCCTGAGCCCAACTCTCCTAAACTATGATGCTGTGTTGTATTGAAAACTCTGGATATCCCCACTCCAGATATGAGTCCTAGAATTACAACCTACCCACTCACATGCAGGTATCAGGTAAGAGGGGTCGCCTTCTGGATCTATATCCCAGAGTTATGCCCTATCCCTAATATGTGGGTGCATGGTAAGAAGACATTGAATCAATTTGCTTTTAGAAAAAGTCTTATAAATTTCAAGTAAAGAATGTAACTCATATGCACTCTCTTAACAACATCATTACCATTACCCTAAAAAGTGATGTGTGGTTAGTATTCTACAATCATGACAACAGTTTGGATACAGGAATCCACTTTGTTGGAATCATGAAAATAATTTAATGTGAAGATTTTTTTTTCTTATGTTGCATTTTGGCTAAAGTGAGGAGCCCTGCTTTTCTTAAGGACTTAAACCTAACACCCTTGGAGACTACGTTTGGTGCCTTTCAGAGTGGATCTTTCTTACTCCCTGGCTCTGGGACAGCAAGCCTGGAGGAAGGAGGGGTGCCCTTGTAACGTACCAGCATTTATTTCTGAGAACCATGTTTAATTCCAATCTGAAGCATGTACGTCATGGTAATAATAGCTTCAGACTCATTTTTTCTTTAACACCGAAAAAATAAATTTCCATACCAAGAATATGTCACTGTTTATGCTAATTTAGTCAGTTGCTAGAAAAAGTAAATTTAATTTAAATGTTATTTTTATTTGGGGATAGAAATAAATACCAGAAAGCCACACAGTGGCTTTTACATATAAATGGAAACATTTGAGGAAGCCCTCAAATGAAGAGGGAAGAGGGAAGAATGAAGAGCTGGTTGAGGTGGTGGCTGCCCCAGCACAGTGAATGGTTCCCTTGTTGCCACTGGTCCATGCCTTTCAAGATGGATGGGAATAATATGGATGCATATTTCTAAAGTAGTCTTTCTAATAAACATTTACTTTCTTATTTAAAAAATGTCCACACATATGTTAGGAATGAGCCAGGGTTTGAACTGACAGTCAGCCACCAGCATGTATCTGCTGTTTTACTTGTCACCAAGGTGAGCTGCAGACAATGACTCAGTCCTTGTTGAGTCTGAAGTTAATGGGAAAATAGTGCCAGCAGCTGAATAATTGTAAATAATTAAGTAAACGACTGCAAATGTGTAAACTTCTCTCCAAAGAAGTTCTTAAGGAATGAGAGTCCATGAAATACTCACCTGGGATGGTAGAAAAGTGTCTAAGAAGTATTTTGGATATGGAGTAAGAGGAGGAATATTTCTGATACTGTAATTAATGAAAGGGTTTTTTTGGGGGAGTATTTTTTGGTACTGTCTCCATTTCATAAATGACATTGAATTAATGTGTATTTGGTTTTAGACTTTTTTGTTGTTGTTGGGTTTTTTTGTTTGTTTGTTTGTTTGTTTTTGAGACTGGGTCTCACTTTGTCACCCAGGTTACAGTGCAGTGGTGTGTGATCAGAGTTTACTGCAGTCTCAATCTCCTGGCCTCAGATGATCCTCCTGCCTCAGCCTTCCAATAGGGGTATAGGTGCACCAATACCCGTAACTAATTTTTAAAAAATTTTTGTGCGTAGATGAAGGTCTCACTGTGTTGCCCAGGCTGGTCTCAAATTCTTGACCTCAAGCAATCTCCATGTGTTGGCCTCCCAAAGTGCTGGGATTACAGGCATGAGCCGCCCAGCCCAGGCTATATATTTAGTTTAATGAGGCTATTTGTAATTTAGAACTGAAAAGGATTTGGGATTCTTATTTCTGTAAGATACAATTAGTTTCCCAGGCTCCTTTTTAAAGTACATCCACATTGTATTTAAATAGATATCATAGTTCTTATATTTTTTGGTGCATGAAATATTTCTGGTTTAGATCTATATTTACCAATATGAATTTGTCATTTAGTATTTCCCTCCTTGCTTTATTTCCTTCCTTTCCAATATTCCAACCTGAAGCACTTAAATAGGCCAGAAATAGATATTTGCCAAGTTTTGCTGTATTTTCCAGTGGCATTAAATTCTGTATTTAAGAATATGAGATTTCAAAAGTGTGCTTGTTCTCAACATGAGAAAAAAAATTATTTTTGGTGTTCGTGCTGACCTCACAAAATAAACAATTTGCTGGTAATTGGTTAATCTCCCTGCTTATGACCTCCTGCTAAAACTGATAAGATTCTTTTTTGTTTCTCTGTGCTATTCTCATTTCCTAATCATTTTTTAAGTAGGTTCATTTTAAAACAGAACAGACCATAAAAGTGAGCTTGTTTGGGCTTTTCTAACGCTGGAAAAACAATAGTACAGAAAGACGCCTCTCATAGAATCTGGAGACGAGGCAGCAGAGGCCCTGAGCAGAAAGTAAGCGCTCAATTCTCCCCTCTGCAGAGCGTGGTGATGGTGGTCTTCAGTGAAGATAAAAACCGGGAAGAACAGCTTAAGTACTGGAAGTACTGGCACTCTCGGCAGCATACAGCAAAGCAGAGGGTCCTTGACATTGGTGAGTTGACCTTGACCTCCCCGCACAGTCCTTGATAAACTGACACTTTGCCTCCATGCCCAGGGGAGCCCAGTGTGGTAACCGGAGCTAGCAGCCACACAGCTCTCCCAAGGCGCCAGGCACGGTCGATGCAGTTTTCCTGTGTTAGGACATGTAGCACAAGTCAGCCTGAGAAATGAAAGCCGGACTAAGCCAAGAGCAAAACAGTTTCTGTTTTGTGAAAATCGACTGTGTCCTGTATAATTATAGCTTTACGTTGAGATCTTCAGTGGTCATTTCGATTTCCAAATCATGTTTCATGCTCTCTCTGTGTGAGCCACAGAGGCAATCCATAGGCCGGATGAACGCTTACTCCTGCAACATGAATAAACACGAGTCATGTGGCTCTAAGGCACTTGGCAAAGCTCCCATGAGCACACAGGGAATTTCTAGTTCTCTAGTCGTCCATCCAGTGTTCCTTCCGCCCCGACACACGCCTAGCACAAGTGGTACGAATGGACCACTGAAACCCTCACTGCCACTAAGGAAGGAATGAGCCTGCATGTTCATTTCCAGGAGTCTGCACACCCCTAGACCTGGTGGGTTCTCTAGAGACCAGTAGCCCTTGGATGGCTCAGCACGCAGTCTGGGTTGGGAAGGCAAAACCCGTGCTGAGTAGGTCAGTGGAGGGTAATTCATTGCCCTGGTTGGACAGGCTGAAGGTACATTGAGGTAATCTAGTTATCACCTGCCGGGCTAGGGAATCAGAGGAAAGAGGAGGTGGGTGTTAGAGGAGCCACCCACAGAAGCTGGGACCACAGAGGGAGCAGCTTCCCAATGGGAGGTCCATCCGTAGAGTAATCACAGGCAGAGGCCATCTCCATGCTGAGAAAGGAGAAACGCCCTGGCGTCTCTGTACCCGCAGATCTCCTGCCATCGCTTCCCATTGGCAGAATTTAACATGTAGCCAGAAAGCACATGACTCTAGGAAGTGAAATTTACAGATACTCTCTCAGATACTAAGTAGGGGAAATCAGGAAGTGAATCTTAAAGTTTCCAAAATTTGGCTGTGCATGGTAGCTCAAGCTTGTAATCCTAGCAACCCAGGAGGCTGAGGCGGGATGATGATTTGAGCTCAGGACTTGAAGAACAGCCTGAGCAAGACTGAGACACCATCTCTACTAAAAACAGAGAAATATTAGCCAGGCGTGGTGGTGGGCACCTCTAGTCCAGCTACTTGGGAGGCTGAGGCAGGAGGCTATGGCTTGAGCCCAGGAGTTTGAGTTTGCTGTGAGCTATGATGACAGTGCACTTGACCCAGTGCAACATAGACTCTATCTAAAAAAAAATCACTTTCAAACATAGACAGTGATGTATGTGTTTCTAAGTAATTTTACAATTTTACCTACATGCTGTTTCTGTAAAAAATAAGTCATTTGGGTGGTGCCCATAGCTCAGTGGGTAGGGTGCTGACCAATACACTGAGACTGGTGGATTCAAACCCAGCCCAGGCCAGCTAAAACAATAATGACAACAACAACAACAACAACAACAACGACAACAAAGAAAATAGCCAGGCCTTATGACAGTTCCCCGTAGTCCCAGCTACTTGGGAGGCTGAGGCAAGAGAATTGTTTAAACCCAAGAGTTGGAGGTTACTGTGAGCTGTGACACCACAGCATTCTACCCAGGGCAACAGCTGGTCATTTCTCACATGTAGGCTGTTACCATTTGGTAGACCAAGAGACTATAGAACCAGCGAGGGCAGGCAAAGTGAAGCTTTGTTCTATCCTATTGGGTATCAGAAGGTATAATGAGCCATTCAAAGGATGTTTGCTTTGATTTCTTACCCTACATTGAGGGGTTTTCAGACCTTCCATTTCACCTTTACGAGCCTTCTTAATCAGAACATTTAGTACCTAAGTTAGGGTTACTTACCCACCACAGAACATATTTAAACTAGTTACTGGTTTGTCCTGTAACATGGCTAAGCCACTCCCCAGCCCCTAACAGAGAGGCACGCCCAATCTAATCGAACATATTTATCTAATAAACAAGGAAACTGAAGCCTAGAGAGTGACCCACCCTATCAGTGACTTGTCTTCAGAGAATTAGTGCATGAGCTGGGATAGGAACAGTCTTCCCAACCTGGGATGAGAACCCCCAGCCCCACTGACAAAGGCAAGGACTTAGGGACACTTGCCTTAACGTGCTTTGTGACACATCTGTGTAGAGCAAAGGAACTATTTTACTTCATTTGAAAAGTTATCCTTATAATTATTACCCAAGAAATTGAGAGGGAAAATTAAATAGAAATATGGACTGGGTCCAAATAAGGCAGATAATAAAAGCATTTTCCTGGCATGCTTACTGATTCAACATTGATATTATTTACTCTTCTGAAACCAGAGTGATTTTTTTTTTTTTTTTTTTTTTTTTGAGACAGAATCTCACTCTGTCACCCTGGATAGAGTAGCTGGGACTACAGGAGCCCACCACAACCCCTGGCCTGTTTTTTTGTTTGTTTGTTTGTTTGTTTTTTAGTAGAAATGAATATTTGGTTTTTTCTTTTAAGTAGAGACAAGGTTGCTGTTGCTCAGGCTGGTTTCTCTCAAGCAATCCACCTGCCTTGGCCTCCCAGAGTGCTAGGATTATAGGCAGGAGCCACTGTGCCTGGTCACCAGAGTGATTTTTCACATTTTATAAGACTTCAAATCTTATCTTTCTTCTTTAATATCTTCCTGCCTGCTTTCAGACTTTTTTCCCCTATACAAACACATGTGTGAGGACGCACACATTCACACACGTAGACACACGTTTTATGTCTGAGATTTGTGAATTTGCTACGTAGCTTCAGAGGTAGCTGGGCTACTTGCTGTCAACCTGAAACCAAGGCATTAAATCAGCTCATTAGCTTCAAATAGAACATGTATTTTAGAGCACAGTCTCTATTCCTAATCTCAACTGGACAACTGATCAGAGTGAGGAAATACACAAAAATCCCATGTAATTCATTCTTCTGCTACATTAAAAGAGAAAAAAATCAAACCATGTGTTCCTCTGCCAGTGGGCTGTAAACACCACTTCCAACAGAGAGAGGATCTACTGCTGTGCTAGCACAGATATCTGTGAATCACATGCCACTGTCTCTGGAGCAAGGTGTCAAGGACATTTTTGAGGCCACCCCCTGGCTCCCCCAGGCGTATTACAGAGCCTGTGAGGGTGAAGGAAGGCAGACAGCACACACGCTATACATTTGCTAGTTTAGCTTAAGAGCCGTCTAATGGCTTAACCAAGAAAAGGAAGAATCCAAAATAATTTAATGCATTTCTTTTTTAAAGCCTCCATAGGCAGGGATTAAATCTACAGTATCCAAATCCGCTCTAGCATCTGTGGTCCCCGAGTTCAACTGAGCCAGCCGGTAGTGACCCTGAAGCTACAGTTAGAGACCAAGGTTAGGTCCCTTTAGCTAAAGTGGGTTTTAATCTGTGGTTCTTGGAGTTCATGCCTGGGCTTTAGGGGAACCTCAAATTCTGAATTATGCTCAACACAGCTTTGTGTGTGTGGGCATGCATAATTTTTTCAGCTCACTTCCAGAGGTGCTTGGGGTAACCCGGCCTCCCTCCTGCACTCTGCCTCTCTACCTGTACCTCAAGCCTCCACCTCAAGTTTTCACCTCCAGCTGTGTCTTTCCTTTGCTTGGCATGTCCTCAGCACTTGCTCTCAAGGACGTGTCATCTCTTGCATCCTCTCACAATGATGCCCCTCACACAGTCTGGCGTCTTTCCTCACACTCATTTAGCTCACATGGGCTAATGCATTGATGGTTCTTTGAGGCTGCCCCTCATCTCCACACCTAATCCTCTGTGCAGCCCTTCCATGTGCTGGCTGCCTGGAGGCAGAGGACCCTCGCTGTCTCCAGGGGAGTTGTGTCTACAGGTCTGTGCAAAGAAGAGGGGTAGCCCAAAACCCGGGCACAAGGCAGGAGGCTGCTCCTCAGAAGGCTTGGGGCCTGGGCTCTGTAAGTGCCCCGCAATCTGTGTGGGGTTCCCCAGGAAGCTGTCCCCATGTGGCCACCTTTCTCCTAGAGTGCTCTTTGGACAGATACTCACATGGCTTGTTCCCTCACTTCTTTAAAGCCTCATCAGAGAGGCCATCCCGTCACCTCATTTAAACAGCACGCGTTTCTCACTCTCCTCTTTATCTGTATTGTACTTCAGAGCACTCTTTACCTCCCGGCATGTTTCTTATTTATATATATTTCAATTTCTTGTTGTTTTCCATCCCCCTGCTAGGAGGAGGCACCACAAGAGCAGAGACATGTCTGTTGTGTTCCCTGCTTTAGCGCTAGCGCTTAGCGCAGGGCCTGTGACATAGTGAGCATTCAGTAAATATTTCATGAGTGAAACAGGCGCGTGAAACTGCTGTTATCCTGGCGGAAGGTGGCCTCTTGATGGGGCCGAGGGAACCTTAGCAACAGCCACCACATGCTTATTGCCAGCTATGTTACAGGCTCTTCTGATATGTCAGGCATTTTTTTTTTTCTTTCTTTCTTTGAGACAGTGTCTCACTATATCACCCTCGAGTGCTATGGCATCACAGCTCACAGCAACCTCAAACTCAGCCTCCCAAGTAGCTGAGACTACAGGTGCTCTGCACAACACCCGGCTACTTTTTTATTGTAGTTGTCATTGTTGTTTGGCTGGCCTGAGCAGGCTTTGAACCCACCAGCGCTGGGGAATGTGGCTGATGCCCTAACTACTGAGCTACAGGTGTCAAGCCAGACATTTTGTTTTTCATCCTCAAACAACCCATTCTGTTGTTTAAAAGCTGAGATGGTGAGGGGTCAGAATTTTACCCGTGGTCACATACCTGGTAAGTGGTGTAGGTGGGATGGAAACTCTAAAATGCCAGAATTCATAGCCCCTTTTTGAATTTGACATCCTCGCCGTATGTGACCTTTGTATCCCAGCCCCTGGCTGGTTCTGGACACCCACCAGATGCTGATTCTGTGGAGAGTGACTGACCCACAGACATCCGGGGTGTCAGTGCCTACCTCCCTCCCCAGATGAGGAGGGTGTTGGGCCACCTGTTCGGCGGGACCCTTGGCTGCAGCCAGCCTTGACATTTGTGAAAGCCAGATTAGATGTGTGGTTCTTGTGCATTAGCTCATAAACCCTTTGGCAGGAGTTGGAGGTAGGGGAAGAAAACATTAGCCATTAGCTCTAACTTGATAAAAGCAAACCTAACAAGCCCAGGCCACGTGGGTTCTGCTGCTTTTCAAAACGCACAAGCAAATTTCTCTAAGTCTCACAAGTTCTTTCTTGTGAGCTCCTTGAACAACAATCATTCATGGGCATAAATAAGTTTACATTCTGCGGTCCAAGGAGTATTCTTATGTCAGTTCCATCTCCTCTATGGGATAGCTACCTAAATTATGTTTGTAGTTCGTCTCTGAATGTGAAAGCTCCTTCATAAGAGACACAGGAGTTGGTGTGGTTCCCATGACATATTGCCATCCAACCAAGTGGCTGTGTTAAATTTCCATGTAGTCCTTCCAGAACTCTGATAAGGACAGCAGAGAATGTTACACAAGTAATAGGCAAAATAAAATCCTATGATGGGGGGCCAGGCTGAGGCGAGTAGGTTTCCTGAACTCAGAAGTTCGAAAGCAGTCTGAGCCAGAGCAAAACACCATCTCTAAAAATATCTGGGTATTGTGGCAGGCACCTGTAGTCCCAGCCTCAGAGTTTGAGGTTGCTGTGAGCTATGATGCCATGGCATTCTACCAGTGGAGACAAAATGAGACTCTGTCTGAAAAAAATCCCATGATGAAATGAAATTTCTCTTTAATGAGTCATAGTACTTGATTTTGGAGACTTTGAATGACTATTGAGGATTGATGCCAGAATTGTCTTAGGTTGTATCTGTATTTCAGAGACATAATTTTGGGCCTCCTGAGGAATGGGGGGTAGTAGGGGGAAGATTGGTGATTGGGGCCCAGTAGTGGCCAGGTAGACAGACAAGCGCTCAGAGGCGTACATTGCCAAAGGGAAATATCAGCCTAACCAGGAAGGAGAGACAGACTGCAGGCCTGATAGAGCCTTGATGTGGCTCTGTAGCATTTAGCATTCCAAGCAAATAGCATTTCCACTGGCTGTGGGGCATGAAGAGGATGGTGAAAGACAGCTTTGCTGGGCGAGTGGACGCCCTGCTCTGACCGACAGGAGGCCGGAGTGCTTGGGGAGCAGAGGTTGCTCGGCACTGAGCTCAGCCAGGGGCTGCTGAGTTGAGGCACCATCTACACACAGCAGGGACAGAGCTCCCCAGGACTTACTCCTACGCTGCAGGCACCAGTTTTGCACAGTTGCGTGAGCCATTTTAAAAATATTTGAGATGAGTCACAAATTAAAAAATGAACTAGTCTCAATGAACAGGTCTCAGGCCTTCTCAAACCATGGGTAATAACAAAGCCTCTCTCTGGGGAAGGCATGTTTTTCTGATTGTTACCTTTTAGACAGAGAAGAAAAATTAGAAGTTCAACAAGTAACATTCACTTCAGAGAATAAAAATGAGAAGCTACAATAACTGATTTGTAGCACATTCGCATATAATTTCTCTCCACTGAACAGACTTAAGAATTCCTTCACTCCTTTGTGGTACAGATATTCCAGAATAATGCTCATCACAGTTTTTGGGCTTTGGGGATGGGTGTTGTGGGGTTGTGGTGCCATGAGCCTGATTCCACATGCACACTCGAATGAGCGTCATTTCTTTGCAGACGTATCCCATGTAACCATTGGGATAGAAAGTTGTTGGTTCATTGTGAACCAACTGTATGCACTTTATTCAATCTCTGCCTTTAATTTTGGCTTACAGTAGTCGGGATATATTAGTTATGTTGTTAATATAAATTTTGTAGTTTTGCATAGTACTTAGCAAGCAATTATAGTACATTTTTAGTTATTAGCATGTGATTATAGGATTTTCATCTGTGACCTGATACAAATCTATTTTTGAAGAACTAATTGTGCTCCGTTAGTAGAAGTTTTATATTAAGGTAGCGCCTTCTGTGAAAACTTAGGTTTCAATGAAATCAAAACATTTCTTCAAGTTTGATTCTCCACACTTCTCTGTGGGGGTCAAAGGAAGCCTTTCAAAAGACTCTGAAGCACAGAATTTAGCTGGCCTCTGAATTATTCAGCTTGGCTGTTCTGTTCAGGCCTGGAAGCTCTTTTCAATATGGAGTCATATTCTACTAACAAATAGGAATTTTTATTAAAATTTAGTAATATTTTTTCTTTAATTTTTTTGTTTGTTTTTGTTTTCTTTTAGAGAAACTGGCTTTGGCCATGCCCTGTAAGATGCAGGGTTTTGTTTGTTTGTTTGTTTGTTTTCTTTTTGGAGACAGTTTCATTTTGTCCTTCTCCCCCTGGATTTATAGCCAGTCCTGAGCTGGGACTCTGAAAGCTACGCAGAGCAGAGAAGTGGGAGGGTGGAGAGGTGAAGTGGTATGTGGGAAGAGGCAACTGCTGCTTTATCAGAGGTCAGGGAGCCATCCAGGGAGCCAGGAGTATGAATTTGTGGGCCAAATAGGCCCAGGAAACAAGAGCACCCAGCAACCTGCCATTTTCCTCGCCAGGGTTTCCCAACCTCCCATCAGTGGAGTCCTTTGTCCTTCCTCCAGGATGATGCAAACCTGCCTTCTTCCTGTAGTTTGGAAAATATGGGTCTTCCCTCCTTTAAAAATAACTCAAGTAAATGGAATTTCATCTTTGGATGTTTTTCTAGGCTGTTCCCATACTCCTGAATAGATATGAAAAGTAAATTTGATTGAAAGCCAAACCAAACCTCTCGAGAGCCCCCAACTTAAAAACAAAACCTAAGGTCTGGTGAGAGTCCAGTCTGTCATTGAGAGCCAAGTCAGGCGAGCAAGCTCCATCCCTGCTTCCTCCCCAGGGCCTGCACCGCGGGAACCTGCCTGGGGAACCTGCCTGTGGTGTAGGCCAGGGCCCCAGGACCACCGTCTGCAACTCTGCTCCACAGTTTCCTCTCCACTGCACGGGCTCTAGCTGTTCCACGTTCACAGGCAGCCCAAGACCTGCTCTATTTCATGGAGAAATGCTGGAGCCACAGCTACTGAAAATTCCTTTTCATCTTCAACTTTGGCTGGAAAACATTTATGTGATAAAAGCATAGTAGGCTGTGTAGGTTAAGTAATTTTAAACGCTGTAAAATGCAAGTATTCTTTACATTTAATATTTGTCAGTCATACATTTTTCAGTAATAATTGAGCCACTGTGGGTTTTCATTTATTACGTGCATGTCTCAGTTTGAATCCTAGAAACTCACTGTTGAGACCAACACCCCTGGGGAGAAATTCTTCCCCTGCTGGTCCCAGGAGTCCTCCTGCTTTCCCTCAGGAAAGGGTCTCAGTCCCAGCGCCAGCCCCAGTCCCTAATCCCTGCAAACTCTCTTTTAAGCTATTGCTGGGTTCTCCGCTTTCCTTCCACACCACGTTTCTTAAAAAGAGGAGCCTGCACTTTCTGCCTCACATTTTAAACCATTGCTCATGGCTTAACCTAGCATATTCTGTCTTTTATTAACATTTTAAATCGCCAAATCCATAGAGTAATCCTATGTAAGTAATTTCACTACCTTTTCCTATCTATTTCCAGCCTCTTGATTGTTCCTTTTGTAGGGTTCTCCTGGCCTGGAATGTCCCTCCCTCTCTCCTTCACCTAGAAGACATCTCACACCTTAGGACTTTGTTGCCCTATCCCCACTTGGCTGAGCGTTTCCTGAGCTTCTCAGGTAGAGTCGGCTGCTCCATCCATGGCATTGGTTTAGACTTAGATAATAGCACTTGGCCATGTTTCACTTAGTTTATCAGTTTACATTCTGTCAATCCTGCTAAATGGTGAGCTGTTTTTATTTTATTTATTTATTTTTTGTAGAGACAGAGTTTCACTTTGTCACCCTTGGTAGAGTGCTGTTGGATCACAGCTCACAGCAACTTGCAGCTCCTGGGCTTAGGTGATTCTCTTATCTCAGCCTCCCTAGTAGCTGAGACTACAGGCCCCCACCACAATGCCCGGCTATTTGTTGTTGTTGTTGTTGTTATTGTTGTTACAGTTTGGCTGGGGTAGGATTTGAACCTGCCACCCTCTGGTATATGGGGCCAGCACCCTACTCACTGAGTCACAGGCACCACCCTGTTTTTATTTTTATTTTTTTCAGATAGAATCTTGCTCTGTCACCCTGGCTACCGTGCAGTGGCATCATCATAGCTCACTGTAAGCTCCAACTCTTGGGCACCAGTGATCATCCTGTCTTAGCCTCCCAAGTAGCTAAGATTACAGGTGTATGCCACCATGCCTGGCTAATTTTTCCATTTTTTCTGTAGAGTCAGGGTCTTGCTCTTGTTCAGGTTGCTCTGGAACTCCTGACCTCAAGCGATCCTCCCTCCTTAGCCACCTAAAATGCTGGGACTATAGGCATGAGCCACCCTTCCTAACCTAGAGGCTAAATTTCCAAATGGAGAATTTTTTTTAGCCTTTGTATACCCAGTGCTTCCTACTGGGCACAGAATAGATGCTCAGCCAGTGTTGCATAGTTGATGAAAACGTAGCCATGTGTGGTTGGTGCATCTGGGTGGCCCTTAAGGTAAACAGACAGGAGTCAAGTTAACAGGGAAATCCAGCTGAGATTGTGTGTTTCCTCTTTCATGCTGAAAGAATCATCTTTGATACTTAAATTTCTTATGTAAATATCATTTTATAATACCATAGACATTTTGATAAAACCTAGACACTTCAAGACATCATGGCCAGCACAGAAACATAATACCTATACTGATAAGTCAGGGGAAATTTCTTCTTTTAAACTTAACTAGAAATCATTACTGTTCCCTGAAGCAAACAAATGGGAGATAGTTTAAAGGAAAACTTAAAAAAAAAAAGAGAGAGAGTAGCTAGATTTGGAAATGAAAACTTACAACTTATGTGGCTTTTAACCATCTTTTTCACTGCTTCTAGGAAGTCTGTTTATCTGGTTTCAGGACATTATTCTTTAATAAGCCTTTTCTGTTAGTTTCCCTGTCTTCGACAATTTTACAGTCCTGAATGGTTAATCAGAAGGATGAAAATTTGGAATGGACGCCTGAAGACCCCTCTGAGATCTGTTTTTAATGAGAGGATAATGTTGTTGAATGTAGAGATACTGGTTTAGATGAGATTTCAGAATTAAAGAAAACACACACACACCCCTGAAACTGCTAACAGACGTACTATGGTTAGTACTCAGAATGCTTTATTTCCTGTCATCTATCTTTTTATTTCCACATTTACTGGGCATGGGTTGTTTTTCTCCTAGTTGGTAGGACCTTTCTAGATCCATGGGTATTACCTCATGCTTTCACCTCAAACGTGTAACTTATACTTTTTTTTGGTTTCATGTTTCTTTGCTTGGAACCTAATTATTTTTTATTTAGTGATGAAACCTTGGGTATTTCCATTGTCTTATATTTTTTGGTGTTATTTGATTTGCTTAAAAATGACAAAAAATACCTGGACATACAGTCCAGTAGTCTGGTGAGAGGAACAAAACCACACAGTGTTTTTAACCAACGTCTGGCATTTACTAAAAGTTTCACGATCCCTATGTCTTTTAATAGAAACAAATTTATGTCTTTGCAACGTCTCTAAGTGCAAAATTAGGCAAATTTAAAGTTTTTCTTCTTTGTTTACAAAACCTAAAACGTGCCAAGTTTTTCCAAAATTAATTTACATGCTTTGAGACTGTAGAAGCCAAAATAAGGTGCAGCTAATCTGAAGAAAACTCTTTGAACAGGCTCCAGGAATGTGGACCACCATAGTTTCTCTGCTTTTGAAAAGATAAGTATTGAAATAGCTGAGTGCTTAATAAGAGAGGGTCTCATCACTGTTGAGTAATCCTGGGAGGCAGGTGCTTGTAGTGGTTGCTCCATCTTCCACACGATGAGCTTGGTGAGGTTCTGTAGCTTATCCAAGGTCACTGCTGATTCAAATGGCCTCACACCTAGAGCCCCCACATGCTGTGGTCAGCATTACAAAGGTAAATAGTCACAGCAGCAGCAGCTTCCCTCCTTAGAAGAACAAATTTAGACTGAGGCATGGTGGCTCACGCCTATAATCCTAGCACTCTGGGAGGCCGAGGGGGTGGATTGCCTGACCTTGGGAATTCGAGACCAGCCTGAGCAAGAGCAAAACCCTGTTTCTAAAAACTAGCTGGACATCGTGGAGGGCACCTATAGTTCCAGCTATTTGGGAGGCTGAGGCAAGAGGATCGCTTGAGCTCAAGAGTTTGAGGTTGCTATGAGGTACGATACCATGGCACTCTCCCCAGGGTGACAAAGTAAAACCCTGTCCCAGGGGGCAAGAAAAAAAAAAAAAGATGAACAAATTTATCTTCCCAAGGAAATATATTTAGGAGAATTAAATTTTTATTCTGAAATAATTTCAAAGTCCTCTAATAATGTCAGAATTAATAGAAAATAAGTAGAAGTAAAGAGGAATAGCAACATGAATCATTCACATACCTGGGTCATTACAAAAGTTTTGAGATACACAAAAGTCAAGAAACGTAAAATCCACATGGGCAGAAACAAATGAAGCCCTCCCAGCGACAACAATAAGCTGAGCAAGTTGAAACTTGCACAGGTGAGTCACAAAGGCCACTGTTGACTGTGTCTCTTGAAAGTCAAATATTGGATCATAACACAGTCTGTGTCAGAACCTCCATAGTAGCCTATGTAGCAGTTAATGTAAAACTTATTCATAGCAAACTAGCATAGTCAACAAGCTACTTCCCACCCCCAGCTCCATCACACACATAGCAGATTTGTCTTCCTATGTCAGGTAACTAGTTCTGTGTATTTGAGCCACCAGGGTCCACCGAGGAAGTTGAAAATGGAGACTAAACTTGATGCGTTTTGAGTTGCTGAAAGAGTTGGTCTTGTGGTTCATAATCAGCGAAAGATAATCCACTTGAAGATGTTTTTACAGTCTTTGTAACACATCTGTGTACTGCACCACCAATTAGCAAAAAGTCATTTCTATTGTTTGAATCTATTTGGTTGGCAACTCTAAAGTAGAACTGTAAGTCTTTGAAAATCAATTCTGATGCAGAGGGTTGTTAGAACTAGAATGGGTTTTTGAGAGAGACTGTGGAATGTCTTCTAGAACAGCAAATTTTTTTTTTTTTTTTAAGAATAACTCTCTGGTGCCCAGGGTAGGGTGCCAAAGGGTCAGTCTAGCTCACAGCAGCTTCTAACTCTTGGGCTCCAGCAAGTCTCCTGCCTCAGCCTCCTGAGCTCCCGAGCAGCTGAGACTACAGGCACTCTCCATGATTCCTGGCTAGGACAGCAATTCTTGAGACTCTTACAACTATTATATAAAGTATTTTTGTTTGAGAGTTCAGTTTCTTTTATAAATTAGAATTATTTTGACCAAGCATTATAGTTTCTGGAAATACATCTGGGAGTGGGGACAGTTTAGAGAGCGTCATGTCAGAGGGACCCCTGTTTGTAGATCCAAGAGGATTGTGTGTAGTTAACCACTTTGGGCAAAAACTGCTGATCTTTTGTACCTGTACTTCTTGTTCCCCCCCATCTACCCCCAAGAATGTCAGTACATTAAACAACAGCCTAAAGAGTGGAGACCCAGCACACTCATGAGTGATTCACATAGAGTGTAACATGCACAGCCAAAGGTCTGTGTTATATACCAAAGCACAGCCCAGGTCTTCATTCAGAAAATTGTCAGAAAGTGCCAGATACCTTTTGTCTGATTCACAAATTAAATTTGTACTTCAAGTTAAATCTCCCTGAGCCACGTGGACTAATGAGAAAAGTTAAGCCCTTCTGTGAAGTTCAGAGCCATAAGTCCTGATGCCTGTGAAGGCTCACGTGCATGTGTTTTTGTGTGTCTACACGCAGAGCATGACACATTGTCAGTTTGAAATCAAGTTTGCTGTCCAAGACCAGCAGTCTTTAAAAATGAAATTAAATAGAATAAAAATATTAGCATATATGGAACATAATAATGGGTGATGGTATAAAATGTTTTTCGTACTCTAAGTTTATGGTCAATATAATTAGGAAGCTGTGAGATTGCCTATGTAATTACTTCTCTAGGTACGGGAAGATGAATCAAACACAAATAAAACATTAGGTTTAGCCTAAAGAGAAAGTACTAAAAGATTCTGTCTTAAATGGCATCTGTGAGGAGATGAGCCACGGAGAGTGAATAGTGATACTATTAATAATAATTCTCCCTTTAATAGCATTGAAGTGTCACTCTATTCCAGTCACTTGCTATGTTTTCATAATCTCAGTCATCATTATTCTGGGTTATGTATGGAGAGGTTCACATTTTGTATAGCACAAAAGTCAAAGGCTCTTACTTCTTACTGGGCAGAACTTCTTAGGTTCCAATCCCAGCATGACCCCTTATAAATGAACAGTGGGGGAGAGGAGCACACCTACTGTGTCAGCCTGTTTCCTACACTATGATGAAATTAAGAACAATGAAAAAAAGCTACTGATCAGAACCATTTGCAGTAATGTTTGTGAAGTGAAATATATTTAGAGATACTTGACTCTCAAAAAATGGTCATTCTTCTTATTATAATACTATTATTTGCCTGTGACCAGGACCGAATGCTAAAAACACACTTAGTGTTTATTTTCTCTAAAAATAAACTCAAATGTCAACACACTTAGGGAAACTCAGGCTATACCTCTGACTTCATAAAGCATTAGAAAGAAAATAATGAACTCGTTAGTTAATGAGTTCTTTTTGAGTCATTCAGGTTTTAAGAAGCTGTTGCTTTGGTTTTGGAAACAGAAATAAAAACTCAGAACCCACTTAGACTAGAGTTGATGTAGTTGACCTATTTTAAGTCAGAGTAAATGCTCCTAGAATGACTCTGGTTTCCTACGTGGCCTGGCAGATAGGAGGAAACTGATGTTTGAGGGATGAGGTAAGTATTGGTCCCATCTTTCCCTGTGGGACTCACAGGGCTCTGTTCTCTGAGCTATGGTTTCTGTTTTTTAGCTGAGGAAATACAAGTTCACAGGGTTCATTTAACTCAGTGAAGGTCACTGGGCTTGGTGAGGAGAGGGCAGAAAATGAAACTCAGTTCCGTGTATCTCCACCTCCAATGTCCTTTTTTTCCGTACACCTTAGTTGCCACCCTGTAAATGGGCTTGTAGCATCATGACCCCACGTATATAAACTAGAACTGCTAAGTTCTCAGCTTTTTCAAAAGGCCTCTTATTAGGCTGTGGTGTATGTGCACTGAACCAGCAATGGTGCCTAGAGCCCTTTTCAACATTCCAGCTTCATTATTTCACTAGTCCAGACAGAGTCCGCACCTTTATATTAATTATGCCACTCCTTTTAATCTCCAACAATATATACAAAAAATAATTAAAAGGGGTAGTTATAATTTACCTAGCATGTGAAGCTTAATTAAGGTGAAGGAATTAACATTTCCTTTGACAGCATTCCAGAATCACACTTAGAACTACAATCAGTTTGATGAAAACTCAGTCTGCAAAAGACTGAATTAAAAAACCCATTAACAGACCAGTGATTATATGCAAAAGAGAAAAAAAAAAAAAAAAAAACAAAAGGATTCACCGTCATACTTCCCGTAACACTTAAAATAGAATCGAATCCCATAATATCTGTGCAGCATCTAACTTGCCAGAAACAGTATGGAAAGCACCGCACATTCACACAGACTCAGCAGCCTTCTGCCCAGGCCCTGTAAATGTTATCATCTTTTCTCCCCAGCGCCAATACCTACTGTTTTCTTAGAAAGGCTGGCTTTTGAGCTTTGCTTTCAATCTTTGCGGTGCTTGCACTATCTGGAGATAGTAGGTTGTTTGCCTTCTCTCTGCTAAAGCACCCTAATCTTGCCCTTCTTTGTCAAGGAATTTATGGGGGTCCTGAAATGTCCAGCCTCTCTGCCTCATCCCACTTAAATTCCCTCAGTGCTTCTCTACAAGCTACAATCGTTGTGGGATGTACCATGATCCCCACATCTACCAACAACTTACTATTTAATTTGCAAGATAAATTTGCAAGATAAATATAGGCAGTGGTTAGAAGGACAGCCTTTGGCATCAGACAGACCTGGATTCAAATCACAGGTTGGCTTGTAATCAGCTATGTGATTTTCCACAAGCTAGCTAACTTCTGTGCAGAAGGAGGCCACTGGTACCTACTTCACAGACGGGTTGCAAGGATTAGCTGAGGTAACCTTGGCCAGAGGATGGGCGTTGGCTTGGCATAGACTTGTAAGCCTTCGGCTTGTGGCAGTTTTTATCCCAAGAGCATTTGTAATTTTAACTTCGAGAGACAACAATGCTTTTATCCAAAGGACTGAGTGTTTCAGGATGGGATTCTAGGCGTGAAGACAGCAGACATCTCAGGGCAGGTGGAGCTTCAGAATCACTGTGTGGTCACTGCCTGTCCTCCCAGTGTGGTGTTTGGTCCTTCCAAGAAGGGTAATCTTTTGGGGAGAACTGTCCCATGGACTTCCGTAATAGTTGACATAGGACCTCAATAACAGATGTTACTCTTTCTAAGACTGTATGGGGATGACCCAAATGCACCCAAGGAATCCAATAATTAAATCACCCTCTTATTTTGGCGTTTCCATTTGTTGTAGAATAGTGTTATTCAAAGTATGATTCCCCAGACCAGCAGCATCAGCTCTACTCTGGAAATGCAAATTATTGGCCACACTTTAGATCTGTGTAACCAGAACCTCTGAGAATGGGCTCCTGAATCTACTACATTTTCCCAAAGCTTTCTGGGAGATTCTGATGCTCCCCAACATTGGAGAAACCCTGTTGCAGAGCAGCCTCTCAGGCATGAGAGCTATGGGAATCCAGAAAACACTCCTACTTTGGCGGAGCTCCTAACATGCAGCCTCTGAGAGCACCCTAGAAATTTTGGCTCTGTCACTAGCAACATGACATTAAGAATGAGATCAACTTCATTCTTGTTTCATTAAACAGACTCCCATTTTTTTTTTCTCCCCATGGTTTCATTCCTTTTGATGCTTCAAGCTAGTTGTGTTCCTTAGGAGTGTTCCTTTGTGTGTAAATTATCAAGATGAATAAGAGTTACTATCTTAATTCAGGTCAGTTGGCATAACTTTTTTGAAAACTTGTTTCAGCCAATACCTTTGTTGCATCATGCCTGTTTGGGGAAAATATTTAAGCCATTTTTCATTTATTTACCTGTCCTCACCAAGTATTTTACAAGCCAGTTTTGATGTTGCCTCATCATCTTTTGTAGGGAAAAAAATTCCGTTCAAAATTTAATATGTTCATAGGCCGGTATGGTGGGTGGCTCACATCTGTAATCCTAGCACTCTGGGAGGCCAAGGCGGGTAGATTACCTGAGCTCACGATTTTGAGACCAGCCTAAGCAAAAGCAAGACACCCTGCCCCCACCCCCCATCTGTACTAAAAGAAAAAAAAAAAAAAAAGAACAACTTAGGCACGAGTCTGGCTTGAACACAAGAGTTGGACGTTGCTGTGAGCTATGATGATCCATGGCACTCCATCCAGGATGACAGCTTGAGACTGTCTCAAAAAAAAAAAAAAAAAAAAAAAAAAAAAATTTGAATATGTTCACTATTATTTGTTTTGTACTTTTAAAGTGGGGGCATTTTTTTTTTTTGCTCTGGTAACTAGCATGCAAAAAGAAGCCATCAGTCCAATCCCATGGTTTCCAATCATGGAAGGGAATCCCAGACGCAGGAGGTTGAATGAGGATGCTTGAAAGTGATATGCCTGTGTCCCAACTCCCAGGACTTATTATGATCTTATTTCAGGAAAAGGTCTTTGCAGATTAAGTAAGTAATTAGTTATGGATCTCAAGATGAGATCCTCCCCTGTTAAGGTGGGCCTCAGTAACAAGTGCTTAGAAGAGAAGAGAAGGGGAAATCAGACACACAGACACAGAAGATAGCGCCAGGCGAGGACACAGACCGAGGGTGAATGACACAGCAAGCCCAAAGCGCCCAGGATCCTGGTAACTGCCAGGGGCCAGGAGAGAAGCATGACCCCCACAGAGCTTGGAAGGAACCACCCTGCTAACACCTTGATTTTAGAACTTCTGTCCTCCAGAACTGTGAGATAACACATTCCTGTTGTGGGAAGCCACTAAGTTTGTGGTGATTTGTTATGGCAGCTTAACACCAGGCTGCTGAGTTTTATTCCTATTATGGGTCATAAACCCTGAAGCATCAGAGGACATTAGCCCAGCTTTCAGAAGCAGGAGACACACACACCCCTTAGTGCATGTGGACAAAACATCAATGTGCGTCAGCTGTTTGGTCTTTTAGAAAACTTGGACAGTCCCCAAGTGGGAGCAAGGCTATTTTACCGTCTGTAGAGACTAAGAATAGAGTATTGAAGAAACCAGAGAGGAGTGCATAATATTAATCTCCTCGTTGTAGTTTCTGTTTATAATGTCTGTGGATCTATTCATTCATTCAACAAATTTATGGAGTACAACTTATATGTATGATGTTACACACAGAGAAAGCAGCACTATTAAGATAAGTTTCTTCAACAGAGTGCCCATATCTCAATGGTTAGAGTGTCAGCCCCATGCACTGAGGGTTTGAACCCAGCCCAGGCCTGCGAAACACACCAATTCCTTTGCTTCCTATGGCATATACAGATGATGAGAAATACTGGTGATAAATAGTAAACAAATAAATAATAAATAAAACACTTGTACATGCTAAGAAAGAAATTTAAAAGTAATGGAACCACCCAATAAAAAGTAATCTCACCAATCCTTTTTGTTTGGGCATAAGAAAACAAAAGAATTTATCTCGTTCTTTTGTTTATCTACCTACTTATTTCTCGTCAGCTTTCCAGTCTTGTTTTCTACTCTGTTTTAAGCATGAGGTCTCTGCCTGGCACATAGAGGGCACGCACTAAATATTCCTTCAGTATGTTTGCGAATTGAGTAGCTAAAGGTGGTAGAACTGACAGGGACCCTGTAGGAGAGTAGAGGACCAAGAAAGTATTTTTGGAGGGAGAGAATCTATATTGCATTTTTTTAAAAGAAAAAATACTTACATTTCCATTTTTTCAATTTTAAAGAATTTATAGAAATTTAGAGGGTGCAAATGCAGTTTTGCTGCAGGCAGATTGTCAGAGCTTTTAGGGGTATCCATTGTCCAAATGAAGTACATTGTACCCATTAAGTAATTTTTTATTATCAACCCTTCTCTCACCCCCTCACTCTTTCATGTCCCCATTGTCTAGCTATCATTTCACTCTCTATGTGAAATGTAGCCCTTAAAATAATGACCTCCAGTTTCATCCATGTTGCTGCAAAAGACATGACTTAATTTTTAATGGTTGAATAGTACATATTCCACTGTGTATATGCACCACGTTTTCTTTATCCAGTCCTCTACCGATGGACACCCGTGTTGATTCCTTATCTTTGCTATTATAAGTAGTGCTGCAATGAACATTCAAGTATAGGCATCCTTCTGATATGCATTTGTTTTCCGAATATTTTCCCTTTTATTGAGCTGATTCATTTTTTAGGGGAGAAATTTTTCATATGGAAAAGCTATGGAAAAAGTAAACCTCATAACATAGTCATTCCTGAGAGCTAGTCTAAAATGTTTGACCAAACAACTTTGGTTTGTCTTTATTTCTAGATATGAAAATTGCTTTCTCATTTGCAGTTGAACTGATAACTGTTTTTTTAAAAATGTGTATTGAAAACTTAAAAATGGTGAGATTATTTTAAGAAAACAATTATTAAGGACCAAGGAATTCGATTTCTTTAAATCTAGTGGTCTATGTTTCTCTTCAGAATTTTAAGAGCTTGACTGGACTGCTGAAAGCACAGGTTTGCATCTAAAATCATCCCCAATATTGTCATAAAACGTTCTAAATTTTTAGGAAGTAAAATTGCTTTCCTTTGCTTTTTGTTGTCTCTTAGCTTTCAGAATTCCTTTTATAATCAGTAAGAAAATGGGATACCCTAAGAGAAAAATGGATAAAGGACAGAATAGGAAGCTATTGCAATAAATAAATAAATTTTAAAAACAAAGAGAAAAAGTATAAAGGAATTTGAAGAGCCAAAAACAAAATGAAAGACTGCTCAACCCCTTTAGCAATCAAGGAATTGAAACTTAAAGTAATAATAGGGAGAGGTATTTATGTCAAGTAGATAATATGGGCATTGAGTACATATTACTCATTATATTATATACTTTGATATATGCTTATGTCAATTACATATGGCTTTGATACACAATTAAAAAAAGAATTAAAAAAAATTGAAGTAACATTAATATACAGGTTTTGCGTATTAATTTGGAAAGAAACAGTTTGAGGAAACAAGATCTCATATACTATTATCTTGGACATAAATTATTTTACCCTTTCTAGGAGCACTTTGACAAAATTAAAAGCTTAAAAATACATTTTCTCTCTGACCTACTTTCACTTCTGAGAATATATCTTAATGAAATATAATTAAGCATACATGAATTTTTAGCTGTATAGATAATTAAATAAAATGTTATTTGATGTAGCAAAGTGTTGGACATCATCTGAATGACTGGCAAGAGCAAAATTGAGTTATGGCATACGTATAATCCAGTGTAGTGGTATTTGGTTATTAAAAGTAATTTCATGCCAGTTTATTGACATGGAAAGGTGCTGAAGATGTATTAAGCTAAAAACAATTAAAGAATAATTATTATGACATTCTATAAAAAGATTTCTATAATTTTTAGTAAAAGATAGGAAAGATAAAGTTTACCATAGACGTGTTTATAGTTGGTTATTTATTTGTGAATCAGTAGATAGTGGTTGTTTTTAAATACTTCTTTTATTTGTTAATGCCTTCCCTATGGAGACTGCACATGGTTTTATATTAAAGTGTGTGAGCCTTATTTAAGATGTAAAGATATGTAGTTTTCATTTAAAATGTCCCTGGAGAAAACCACAGAAGCATGTATAGAGGGTGTGAGTAAGCAGATGGCATAAGGCGACAGTTGGTTAGCTACACTGTTTAGAAAGAGATGCTTGGACTCACAAGTGGTAGAAGAAATACACATATAATGTCAATTTATACCCATTAGAGTGGGAAAAGAGAAGAAACTTGGGGGGAGAAGGAAAATCGAATTCTAGTGAGAGACTAGACTGACCTACTCATTCTGGAGGGCTATTCCAGAAAGCACATTCAGCAAGTCTTTCTATGATCAACCATCATTTCAACACCAGGAATACAGATTTGTATCACAGTGTTTACTGAAGGGTCGTCTCTGGTGAGAGGGGACAGGTAAGTTGTGGTTGAGGACCACCCTGAAACTCTGCAGCCACAGCTAGAGATGGGCATCTGACCAGCAATGCGGTTACATTTGGAAAGGTCCACGGCCAGGGTTGCCAGGTAAAATACTGAATGCCTAGTTAAAGGTGAATTTCTAATAAATAACCAATACTTTTTTGAGATAAGTATATCCCAAATATTTGCTAAATCTGGCAACCCTAGTCATAGACCTATGGAATTTATGAAAATCAAAATTAAGTGCAGAGGTCAATCAACAAGAGTTTCACAAGAATACATATCAACACATTGATAGGTATTGTTTCTATGAGAGAAGAGAATGTGGGTAAAATGGAATACATACTACAATAAAGACATAAAATAAGAGAGGGCCTTTAATGGACAGGTGTTGACAGTGAGCTGAGTATAATTAACTCACCTCTCCATACCTAAGTCCAAAAAGAAATTTTAAACGGTTTTCTTGCAATCTCCTTGAATTTCTTTACTAAAGTCCTGATGACACTGCCTGGCTGATAAATGGAATGTTCTGTTCTTTCCCACCGCCATTCCCCCACCCCCAAAATCTCTATGTGGAACTCTGGCACTTCTAACAAAATTAGGTAGCAGGTAAGCAAGTAAGTAGGTGACATGGGGCTCCAAAGGAAAAAGAAAGCTTAGTGATAGTATAAACCTAGTTAAAAAATGCAACAAACAAATCAGTTAAGAACATTGGTTCATGTAGATCTGCTCTTTTAATAGAGGAATGTGCTTACATTCATATAGAGTAAATATTAGCAAAAGAATGTTAGTAAGTACAACCTAACTATTGACATTGCTATAGAGGTAGCCAGAAAAAGTGGGCAAAGTTTAAATTTAACTACTGGAAAATGATAGTTCAGTACATGTTACCGAGGCACTCTTCTGAAACCTTTTTCTTTTTTAATGTTACAGCTGATTACAAGGAGAGCTTTAATACGATCGGAAACATCGAGGAGATTGCATATAATGCTGTTTCCTTCACCTGGGATGTGAACGAAGAGGCGAAGGTGAGTGGTGAGGTAGCCCCGACCCACTGTTGATGCTTCTCACAAATGTGCCCGTTCCCTGTGGGAGACTCTTCCCCCAAAGTCTCTAGAGGTGGCCCCTGTGAAAAGAAAATGAACTTAATATCTTTTGTCTTCTTGGAGGGGAAAAGGGAGTGTGCTTCTCTTCTGTGCCTCCTGCAGGATGTGACCAGCCAAATCAATTCAGCCCCAAGCTCCATTTCTGCACTTGAGCTGGGAGACTGGGCCAGAAACCCTGCAGGTTCCCACAAAGGCCCCCTGAGGCCCTTCCTTGCAGCCTCCTCCAGAGGCAGAGAAGGGCCTAGAATCTTCATAGGTAAGGGACTTGGGGGGCCCCTGACCCCACAGCCCCTTCCAGGATTAAGTTGGTTGAGAGAAGGGTGCAGGAAGCAGGGCTGCCCGTTTCTGAGCTTCACTGACTGAAGTGCAGCCATCACTGTGACCCCGAGTCACTTCTGTCAAGGTCAGTTGCTTAAGCTTTTCCTATTTTTCTGGGTGCCAGTAGTGCAAGGGTCAAATCTCTGGCGAGGTGAGCCCTGAGGAAAGTCTTCCACTGCTGCATTGGTTTGGATCAGAGAGTAGACTCGTTAATACCCGGTTTTGCTTTCCAGCCATGAGGCTTTTTGATTTTGCACTTAAGGGAAGGTCCCAGATGAAATCTAAGCTTGAGCAGGCTGTAAGAAGACTTTGTCTTCAGACTAATGGAAAGGTCAATGTAAACAACTCTGGTCAATGCTTTATTGTCCCGGAGCAGGGGGGAGGCTGGGCGAGAACCCGAGTTGGAAGTTTGCAGATAGCAGATAAAACAATATAGATGAAACTGCCTTTAGGCCCAAGCAAGGTGACCTAAATGGGCATGCAGTGACAGTCTGAGTGCCAGTGCAGCCTGGAGAAGGTTCCAGTGGCTCGGTGCCTCCTATGCAAGGAAGCAGGCCTTGCCACAGGGTGTGAGGGGTGGCTGACACAGAACTGCAGGCAGAACTGTCTCTGAGGTCCACTCCCCCTGCATGTAAAGTTCCCTGCCCAAGCCATGTTTGTGCAGCATTTTATTAATCCCCTCAGCTGCCTGCACCCCTTTCTCCTCCTGAGAACTCCGCATCTCCCACACTCAGGTCCCTCTGTACCTTTCTCATATCCCTGCCTGACACCTTCGCAGTCTAGTCACTGCCTGCCCTTCCCCCTCCTGGCCCTGCGCCTGGAGATGGCAGGTGACCGGACTGGATAACTGAGAGGTGGTTTGTGTGGCCGCACCATGATAGGATGTGTTGGGAGCCTTCACAAATCATCTGACCATGCTGGGCCTCAATACCCCCATTCAAAACAAAACCAAGCAGGCAAACACACATTTCCAAACATCTCCACACAGCATGCTGACCTTGTGATGTCTGACCGTCCCACTCAGGGGAGGGAGACCGGGAACCAATAGCTCTACAACAGTGAGACTGGGGAGAGGCCCGGCCTGTCTCCTAGTCACTGGGAAGAAGCTGGGATTTGTAACTGGAAGAGTCTTATCAATGTTAAAGCAAGCCATAAATATGAGCGTGATAATCACCATAATTTGCATCATCATGCAGTCTGAGATCACAATTGCTAGTGGGTAAATGTGTGAACTGTTGCACTAAACTAGAAGGGACAGTTTAATGCAGGAAGCTGCAGGCTCTATGGTAAACTAGTGACATAGTTAATTTGGGGTTGAGTTGACCTTTTAGCTCAGTTCCTGACACCCGCTCATTTACTATTAAGTAGGAACTTTTCTTGTCTCAATGTGTGTGGGAGTATGTGTTTGTTTGCGTGTACATGTCTGTACATACATGTATTTATGTACATGTATGTTCTAGGCAAACAAGTTTAAGCTCACATATGCTTTGACACATTCCATGTAGTTGCAAAGTTAGTTTTATTTCATTAGTGTGTAATTTTAGTGAGTATTGGTTGTTACAATTGTTTGCTTGACATCTGGGTTAATTAATAAGTAACACAAATAAACAGTTTCAAATAATGTTCTCCAAACTACTGTTTGGGCTTTTAAAGAAAAAACATAAAAGTTAAATGTACTTCTTGGGTTTTTAAAGAAAAAACATAAAAGTTAAATGTACTTCATTAGGGAGGCTGAGAGGATGTTTTCTTTAACCTGCAGAGTCTAAGGCATTTCTTTAAAATATCATTGATTTTATAACAAGCAGAATACAAGAAAACAAAATTGCATGGTTGTTGAGAACAGGTTTTCAAAAAAGCAAGAAGTAAAAGGCATTCCTCCTCTCACAGTGGAATTGTTTGTGATTCTCATGTTGTGGACTTTTCAGGAGCAGCTGCATTTGCTTTCAAATTCTTCTTCTTCTTTTTTTTTTTTTTTTTTTTTTTTGAGTCTCACTCTAGCTCCTTGACTAGAGTACATGGCATTACAGCTCACAGCAACCTCAAGTTCCTAGGCCCAAGCAATCCTCTTGCCCCAGTTTTAGTAGAGATGGGGTCTTGCTTTTGCTCAGGCTGGTCTCGAACTCATGAGCTCAAGCAATTCGCCCACCTTGGCCTCCCAGAGTGTGTGAGCCACCTCACCTGGCCTGCTTTCAAATTCTTGTTGGGATCACTCACACAGAAATCTTTTGCGGGGATGGGGTCCCATTCAGGATATATGATAATTGGTTTGTGTGTCTAGAGGACATGAACTTGTGACTTGTAGCCTTTATGTGGTCTGCGGAATATACACACGTATATGAGTATTATGCATTTATGTACATGTATTTCAAAAATTTTTGGCTCACATTTAATAATCAGGAGATTATTATTTTTTAAATCCAAGGTTTTAGAACTTTTGGATAATTAAAGATTCTGGCAATCTTTAATCTGGACTATTTGGAAGATGGTGAACGGTGCTTGTGAGCATGGCTGCTCTTGTCCCTCCCTCTAGTTTTCTCCACTGGAACTTCCCCTTCCTAGTCCTGGGGGACGTTTAAGTTTTCATGGCCAATCCACATCTCCCAGACAACTGAGATGCAGCTTGACTCTTCATGGGCTTTTGGTGTTGGGGGAAGTGGTGACCCAATACAGGTTAAAACCATAGGTCAGCTCCATCCAATCTGTTGCTCAGGGGAACGGGTGGGTAAGGCAGCAACATCCTGGCCCCTTGGTTCCTTCAGACAGTTCTCAGAGTGCAGCAATGGTGGCAGGTCAGAGGCTGACACCTGCCAACACCATACCACAGCATCCTTTTGCATGCCCAGTAAATCTTGATCTTTTAGAAAACCTCAGAAACCACGTGGATCTAAATGTGAATGCATAACAACAATTTGGGTAATACCACTTGATGGTTAAAAATGAGATTTATTTATTTATTTATTTATTTATTGCACAAGCTTTTATAAATTGTCTCCAAAGCAGCCACTGTCAGAGGAGACCCTATACAAAAAAGGCTTTAAGCCTCGGCGGCATCATTTGAAAAATCTATTTGTCTTCCCAAGATGATTATGTTAGATGGCAGCTCTATTTGGATATTTGAGTCTTGATTTTTGGTGGTCTTTCCACAGATGCACGATCAGGCCCTGCTGGTAGGGTTTATAGATTTTTCCAGAGCGTGCTCCCACGTCCTTCTTTTGTTGCTGACTCACATTCTGTCTTTATCTCTCATGGAGCATGGCCAAAAAGAAAAAAAAGAAGGAAAGGACATGAAACTCCGGATCATTTAATTTAATTTAATTATAGAAAAATATTTGGCCAGGGAAGGTGTTAAAACTATTAGTTAAAATAAGGTTTAGGGATTAATTCCAGATTTGCACGCAGGGTATCATTTGTAGCCCGATTCTGGCAGAACTGTTGCTCATTTCTTCCAGCCAGAACCGGTTTTGCTTGTTGGGCCATAGTGTCATTCTGCACAGTGACACAATAAGCAGAAATCATCTCCAACAGGACCTGCTCTTGCCCTTTGGGTCTGTGCCGTCTGTGTAAGGTGAACAGGTGTCCCTGGGTTTCTGATGCCTCGTGGGTGGGTGAGGTTCTGAGCGTCCATCCTGACACATGTTGGGAATTGATGGGGGACAGAGCCAGGATGATGCCTCAGAAGGAGCACTGACTTGGGGTTCAGACAACCAGATTCTCATCCTGGCATTGGAGTAGCTGGCGTTTGACTTCGTCTGTTGAGCTTCAGTCCTCAGCTATAAAATTGTGGGAAGTGTGTGGGTGGGGAGTTGACGGAAGATTAAAGTCTTATCCGTGTGATTCTAATGGGAGGACTTCTGTGCCACATTCCTTCACATGACTCCCATTTACAAGGATGTTTTAATTTTCTGTCTCTTGTTAGCCAAACACTGGTACCTAAAAAGTAGATACATTCGTCACTAATCCCCACCCTGAGGAATTCCCACGTAAGACCCTATTGAGTCATGAGCTCAGATCCCTGGCACCGAGCACTGCCTTTCTCCAGGTGATGATGTCACCCCGAGAGCATAGTGCAACAGCCCTGATTACAGGCTTCCCTTTCTTCTAGATTTCTAAGGAGTTTCTTGAAACTGGGCCCCTATTTTTGTTCAGTACTGTTTTCTCTGTTCACAATGATTTCAAGATTAAGCCAAGCTTGGTGTGCTACAAAGACTGGTCTCATGTGACTGCAAAGAAGAATTACTTGAGCATTAAGATGCTGCTGAATGCTTTTGCTAACTTTGAAGAACACGTATCCTTTTTGTGTCTTTTCACTGGAACGCCAAACTAATTCCCCCATTTCTGTGGTTTCTAAACTACATAAGATGAAGGAGGCTTCTTTCCATGAATCTTTTGTTAATCACTCTATATCCAAGCATTTTGAAATGATCTTGACTCAGAGAAAATATTCACCACCCTCCCCACTAAATAAGGAAGCAAACAAATAAATCCACTACTGGCCTATCTCCCTGTCCTATGATATTTAGCAAATCTATCATAATTCAATACTGTGAAACTCTGTCACTCTGGGTTATTCTTTGCTCCTTTCTACATCCAGTGTCTCTGCTTTAGAAGCACAGTGATCACCTTCCCGAGATGACCTTCCACCCAGGGAGTTGGGTTGCAGAAAGAGTTTGGGGGGGTTGGCTTGTCCAGTCCTCTGCTTTGCCAGGTCATCAGTGGATGTTCTTCTTACATTTGGGGTGGGGAAGAAATAGTTGTAAGTTTAAAGCATGGCAAGAACACAAATAAGGCCTATATTTTCATCTCTGCCAACAAATTTTTGTGATGAGTTTGAGGGTGAGCAGGGCTGAGACCTAGTTGGAGTGGCTAGGGAGCAGAGAGGCTAAGAGGTATCATGGAATAATTTTCCTATGCATCTCAGATTCTGATTTCACTACGTATGACCTTTTGACATACCAAGAACTATAAGATTAGACAAATGGAAAAATGGATTTTGAACCCCAGTCCTTCTGAGTCTAAAGCGTTTGGTGTTAACCAGCGGGAAATCTCTCTCTCTCTCTCTCTTTTTTTTTTTTTTTAAGACTAAAGCATGCTATGCTTTTCTTTCTCCAGAAAATGTATAGGTTACAACTTGTGCAGATCCAGAAAGAAAACAAATGATCATCCCCATTTCCTCGAGTACGATAGTTCAATTGGTTCTTTCTGGTTTTACCACCTGCCCTGTCCTCACATCACACTCACCCATCCCCTGCAACCCTCCCAAAGATGAGCTTTTGTCACATCACTTCCAGCACATGGGCTCTCCGGATCCATGTCTTTTATTGCCCTGCTACATCATCTGTTCATATCACACATATCATTGTACATTGACCAGAATGGACATGGGAGTGAGCACATCTTGCCCTCCCTGCTGAGTGTGTGTATCTATGTACACACAGTGTCTGCTCCGTGTGTGCAACTGAAGAAATTCAGTGAACAAATACATTTACCAAGCTGGTAACCTGGAAGTGAATACTTAATACCTAAGCCAGTGTTCATTTTATAGGTAGTTTCCTCTAAGTTTGAGTCCCTTATGGATGCTTCAAATGAATTGGGTTTACCTAAAAGATCTGCATCTAATTTCTGAAACGGTGAGGAAATGCATGATGAGGGGACATGCTGATATTTCTTCTGGGCCCTGTTTCCTCAAATAGTTTTGTCTTATTGTCTTTCCATCCGATTTTGCTCCATACCAAGGGGATATCATCTAAGACCTGAGAGCCAGTTTGAGGGATAGAAACATGGAAGTATGTGCTAAGATGAGTTGGCTGGCAGGGATGGAAATACAGGAAATAAAAATACAGGATGAGAGTAAAACGTTCTCATCTATCTTTGTAAATCATTGTTAAGGCAGAAAATGAAGTTGACTTAAGTTGACTTAACACCCTGGAGATGAGGGTGTATTTGATGTGACCTGGGTTCTAGTGATGGCATGGGACCCCAGCTTGAACTGTGAGTTGTACGTAGAGCTGCCCTGTGGGGAGACTTACTATTTCCACAGAAAACCGTGGTCTCTTCCTTATTTCACTGTGGGTCAGCCCTTTCTCCTCCCAGTGCTGTCCTTTTCAAGGTCAATAAGCCAAGCCTCTGGTCCTCACTATCAATTTTGGTAGCTCAAAAGACAGGACAGTGGAACTGTAGGGCTTTGACCATAGCCTTTGAAAGGCCATAAATTGGAGAAAATATAGGCACTTTGTCTTCTTTATTTACATTGTACATTTTTCAGTCTCTGGGTGAAGAATAATGTTGTACTAATTAAAAGGCTTGAAATTCAACCTCAAATTATGGCACATTCATTAAGCTGTCTGAATTTGTTTTCTTTCCTTGCCTTTTTTTTTTTTTTTTTGAGACGTTGTCTTATTCTGTCACCCCAGGCTAGAATGCTGCGGTGGCATAGCTCACAGCAACCTCCAACTCCTGGGCTCAAGTGATCCTCTTGCTCAACCTCTTGAGTAATTGGGACTATTGGTGCCTCCACAACAGCCAGCTAATTTTTTTTTTCCATTTTTAGTTTGGGGTCTTCCTCTTGCTCAGGCTGGTCTTGAACTACTGAGCTCAGACAATCCACCCACGTTGGCCCTCAGCGTGCTAGGATTACAGGCCTGAGCCACCATGCCTGGCTGTCCTTGCCTTCTTTTTTTTTTTCTCTCTCTTTGTCCTAACATTTCTTTTTGGCCAAAGATGCTTAATCAATTTTTATTGAATCTCCCACAGAGATTTAGAAAAAGTTTAGCACTTTAGAAAAAAGTTTCTAAAGCCAGGCATGAGCCACCCCACCTAGCACTCTGGGGGCACTGAGGAAGGTGGATTGCTTGAGTTTATGAGTTCAAGACCAGCCCAAGCAAGAGTGAGACCCTATCTCTACTATAAATAGAAAAATTAGCTGGGCATTGTGGTGTACACCTGTAGTCCCACCTACTTGGGGGACTGAGAAAGGAGGTTTGTTGGAGACCGAGAGTTTGAGTTGCTGTCATCTATGACGCCAGGGCACTCTACCCGGAGCAACAGAATGAGATTTTGTCTCAAAAAAAAAAAAAAAGTTTTGGTAGTCTTGATAAATTGTACTTTGCAAAGGGATGTTCCCAAATGGATAGCATTCTCTTTCTGTTGAACTCCATTGCCGGACGCCAGGGGAGAGGGAAGATGTGTTAATACTAATTTTTAGGATGAAAAGAGAAACCACTGGACTGCCCAGAGGTGACTATACTTCTATGTGCCTGTGAATTCACGGCCTTGCTTGTTCACCACCCTTCACCCCATGGCAGTCTAAAGCTTCTGTCTGGGAGTCCTCTTTCTGCTTACAAGACATTCTAGAAGAATATGGAGTCGATAGAAGTTACCAATTAAGGAAAAGTCATGCTCTGATTTCTTTCTTTCTTTTTTTTTTTTTTTTTTTTTTTGCGCCTAAGTTTGGCCCAATTTTATACAGATCATCTTATAGAAGGTTAAAGGATATATCCCCTAATCTCAGAAGTAAAAATAGAGTTGGGGGAGGCTTTTGGGAGGGGCCTTGAAAGGTTAAGTTACACGCTGCAAAGAAGGGCAAACTGCATTTTTATGTGTTTGCTGGGGTGTGGTGTAGGTGAAAGAAGCTTTAAAAGGAAAAGGTAAACATTTGCTGGAGTCTTTGGTATTGAACTTAAACAAAGCCATGCCTTTGTTCCAGTTTTATAAGGTAATGGATGGCAGGAAAAGCTATAAAGCTGGAGTGAATTCATACATTGAAGGAATAATTTTTGTAAGGCATCTCATTAAAGATATCCACAGCTTGATCTTTTGTTAGAATGTGGAATATCCCCGGTTTCTGGCCTGAATTTTGCTTAGAACTCTATAATTAATACGTATGAATTGTTGCATTGTGCAGAGAATTAGATTACAGACTTGGTTTTGTAAAATGAAGGTGTGTCCCTGTGTATACAATGACTAATATTTGTTCAGTGATTACCATATACCAGGCACTCTGCCAGATACTTTATATGCTTTATGCAATATTCATATTTCTAAGTGGGTAGCATTTTTATTTAACTAATGAGGAATTGGAAACTCAGAGAGGTTTGCCAGCTTACCTAAGGTTGCACAGCTAATGCACAGAACAGCTGAATTCCAACCCTGGGCTGTCTGGCTCTGACACATGTACTCCTAAGTTGGGAAGATCTAAGAGTAAATATCTCCTTTATTATCTTTGATATGAGGACAGCCATTTGAAGCAGCATGTTCATAGCATGTCTGCCAGGCAGTAGGGGTTCCCAGACAAATAATCTAGGCAGAATCCCTGCTCTCAGGGAATGTTTGGGCTGGGTCAGGAACTGAGGCACAGCTGTAAATAATCGTCATGAGAGGTAGAAAGTGACAGTGACAGTGATGGAGAGGAAGTGCCGGGAGTGTACTGAAGAGAGAGGCAACTCTGGTTTTTATTTAACATTATTTTCTTTACTTTTTATTTTTAAAATTGTCAAATGAGAAGTTGAAAGAATAATACAATTAAAATCACTTATTTTCTACCTAGATCACTCATTGTTAATATTTTGCCAGATTTGTTTTATCCTCCCCCCCACACCTCTCTCTCTCGCACACATGTCCCCCTCTTTTTCCCCCCAGGTCACTTCTAAGTACTTCAGCATGTAGAGAGACCACCTTTCTGTGGGATCAGAGTCAGGTGGAATTTAGACATGGAGCGTGGCGGGGGGGACAAAGGGGGTGGCCAGAGGTGCAGAGACAGGAAGGCACAGAAAGTGCCACAACTGGGGGGCTCAGGAGAGAAATTAGTGCTGTTTGTAAGGAGGGTTGATGGAAGCATGAGAAAGACCGAGTTTGCTGTGGAGAGAATTGTGAGGTGGGCACAACCAGGTCAAGGATGGGGCTTAGGCTGTCTCTAGGAGATGCAGAGGGAGAGGCCCCAGAGAGGGATGGAGTGGAGAGTGGGAGGAGGAAGAGCAGGAGTGTGGCCCTGAATTAGCAGCATCAGTATCATCCTGGGGGATTCTTAGAAATGCAAATACATGGATGCCCATCCTAGCCCCACCCAACTGGAAGTTGTGGGAGTTAGGCCCTGGAAGCAGTGGGAGATAGGCCCTGGAAGCTGTGGGAGTTAGGCCCTGCTGGCTGTTTTAACAAGGCTTACTGGGTGATTCTGATACACTCTGAATTTGAAAACTCTGCTTAGAAAGATGCTGCTGAGAATGCTGACCTTGATTTGAAGAAAGCAATTTCAGTCATAAATGTATACATGCCAGTAATTTATTTGTGTACATGTGTGCAAAAGCCACGCAGAAGGACATTCATTGCAGCGTTGTTCATAAGGTAAAGAGGCCGCAAGTGACCTAATGTTGAAGGCGTTGGCGTCCCATGTTTCATGCTTTTTTAAAGAGAAAGAGAAAATGTCTTCAGATTTCCCTGTTAAGTGAAAAAAGGAAGATGGAGAACTGTTGTATGTTCCGTGCTGCCAATTGTGTAAAATAGGAAGTGTATTTGTGTTTGCATAGCGTATTTCTAGGATACTCCAAAAACTTGGTTGGCTGGGAAACAAGGGAGGGAGGTATTTTTCAATTTCCCTTTTTGAACCTTTAGAATTTTGTATCATAATCAGGTATCAAAACCTTAAAACTAAGTTTTAAAACAGGAACAGAAAAAGCCTAAAATAACAACAAATGGTTACAAAGTCAAGTGGGTGAATCTTTCAGGCTGCTTAACTTCTGGCAGGGAGCAGGTCATCTTCACCAAGTGGCTCAGCCCAGTGGCTGTCCCACAAGGCCACCCCTCTTCCTTACCCTGACGGCTGCCTCCCAAGGTCTGTGCCCGTGACAGCGCAGACCGGAGAAACTGCTGCAATCTGAAGAGCAGTAAAGCTTCCTGGCCAGGGGGAGAGAGAGATTTAATGTTTTTAAAACCGATTAGCTGTAATTAAACATGTTTGTTCAATTAATGTGAATCACAACTCCTCTACCCTTGGACCATCTGAAGATGGCCTCACAAAACGCCCCGAGGGAGAAATCAGTCTGGAAGTGGCAGCGGCAGTCCTGTAGGAAGGCGGGCCGAAGTTGGGGACTCGGGACGCTAAGGAAGCCAACCTCATGGGAACATTTACAGAGGGAAAATGGAGAGGGCTTTGCTGACTGTCGTGGAGGGAGTCGGAGCAGGGGGAGACTCAGGTCTGAGAGGATGGAGGATGGTAAAGTCCTTAAATCGTCATGACACTTTATAGTTTAAAAGCACGCTGTCACTTAAGTGCTACAGAGCCAAGGTAGGAATTGTTATGCCTATTTAGAAGACTAGGAAAGTGAGGCCCAGAGAGGCTAAATCATTAGTCCAAGGCCGCAGTGCCAGCGTTTGTACTGAGTACGCCATTTTGAGCCTCTCAACACAGTTTTTTCTTGCTGTTTTACTCTGATCTTACCTTCCATTTTCAGAGAAAGTTCTTGTCTTGCACTGAGCTGATCACTTTATTCCTTGCTTCTGAGACTCTCGGCCCCCACAACTACCCCTCTCTGCGGCCCCTTCCTCACCTTGTGCCTGCCGCGTGGACACCTGCTCAGTCCCTGGTGCACCTCTGCCTGTGGTACACTCTGTGCTCTCTCCAGCCCTTCTTTCCCTGCTAGGTACCTCCGAGTCTGTCCTCTCCCTGTTGGTGGCATGTCTTACTCGTCCCAGCCTCTGGCAGTGGCATGGACCTTCTTTGTTTCTGATGTTCTTTTCTCAGTTCTCACTCTCCTGTCCTCTCTGGAGCTTGGATGTGGGTGCTGTGGCCACAGCTGTCTCTGCCATTGGTCTCAGGGCTATCCACTGGGCCTCATCCCGTGTTCACCACTTGATCACAGTCATACAAGCATCTTGCCTCCCCTTTACTTCCACCAACCCTCATTCATTCAGGCTCATTCTCATTTTCTTTCTTCTTTTCTTTTTGAGACAGAGTCTCTCTCTGTTGCCTAGGCTAGAGTGCCGTGGTGTCACAGCTCAAACCTCAAACTCCTGGGCTCAAGCGATCAATCCTCTTGTTTAAGCTTTCTGTGGCTGGGACTAAATGTGCCCACCACAATGCCCAGGTAGTTTTTCTATTTTTAGTGGAGACAAGGTCTTGCTCTTGCTCAAGCGGGTCTCAAACTCCAGTGCTCAAGCAATCCACCTGCCATCAGCCTCCCAGAGTGCTAGGATTACAGATGTGAGCCACCATGCCTGGCCTTTAGACTCTTAACTGCTGTAGGTAAAGCCTCCTTTCCACAAGTCTGGTTTTCAGAGCTGGCATGCACTTTGTTCCCCCCCCCCCCCATCTCTTTCTCCTGTCTCCAGGCTCCTACAGCAAGTCTTCCCTGGCTGCTTTGCTGAGCTTTCTTCTTTGAAAGTTCTTATAACAAGTGTAGTTGGGATTATTCAACTTAATTCCTAATTATCCACTATACATTCCACAACAGTGAAAACTGCTGTGCCCCCTCCCCACTTTTCTTCGAAGCCAGGGTTCTATCTTGGATGGACTTCTGTATTTCCCATGGCATCTATAGATGGCATCTGCCACAATGTGGAGAGATAGATGACAGGTAGATATTGATATGCTCATGCTGATTAATTGATTGATAGATAACATTTTTGGAGGATAAATCTGGTCAGAGCAGCAAACTGCTGTATTAGTTTGACAACTTAAGCTACTCATATTAATCTCAGCTCTTGTTAGCTATCATTTACAACAAGAGCGTGGATAAAGGGGAAACGTGTACTTGGAAAAATAATTTTTGTTCTTTTAGTTTGTTGGACAAGTATTTGTTGAATATCTGAGATAGGCTTTGTAATGGGAATAGAGTGAGCTTGAGGCAGACAGGGGCCCCCTCTTATGGGCTTTTCAGCATCACGGAGCAGACAGATAATTAAGTACTAAACAAAAACCGAAGCAAGATAAATTCAAATAATGTTAAGTGTTATGAAGAGAACAGAAAAGAGAAAGTTGACAGAGTGTGCCACATAGGTCCTGGGCCAAGGGCTCAGAGGAAGAGGAAGAGGAGGAGAAAGGTATCCTCAATGGGATGTTCAAGGAAGGTAGTTCTCAGGAGTTGATGTTGGGGCTCGGCGCTGTAGCTCAGTGAGTAGAGCACTAACCACATACACTGAGGCTGGCGGGTTCCAGCCTTGCCAGGGCCTGCTAAACAACAATGACAACTGCAACCCCCCCCCCAAAAAAAAAAAAAAAATAGCCAGGTGTTGTGAATGCCTGTAGTCCCAGCTACTTGGGAGGCTGAGGCAAGAGAATCGCTTGAGCCCATGAGTTTGAGGTTGCTGTGAGCTCTGATGCCACAGCACTCTATGGAGAGCAACATAGCGAGGCTCTGTCTCAAAAAAAAGAGTTGATATTGGACTGAATCTGAGGGCAAAGAAGGAGCTGGTGTGATGATCCTCAGGGACAGCACAGGAGGCAGAGGGCACGGCACATACCAAGGCTCCGACTGGGAACAAGTAGATGATGCTCTAATACAAGGTGGGGGGGTAGGGGAGTGGAGCAGGGAGAAGGGGAGGAAGGGGGATGGGGCATTCAGGTGTAGGGCACACCTCTTGGGGGCGGGACACAATTATAAGAGGGGCTTTACCTAACAAATGCAAACAGTGTAACCTAACTCTTTGTACCCTCAATGAATCCCAAACAAGAAGACAAATTTGTATGGGAAACTATGGTAGAATATGTGAGTAAACCAAATGTTCGCCTGTATATATACATACATACTCACAGTACCTGTAAGGGAAAATAAATAATGAAATAAAAGTACAAGTAAAGAAATACATGAATCATTTCCTACAAGTGCTATGTATCTGGAAGTTTAGGAAATTTAGGAGTTTCTTAGCTCTTCAACAAAACAGTGAGCTCCCCGAGGGCAGGTAGTCTGTCTTGCCATCCTGGGTCCCCGTCTCCTAACATAACACCAGGCACACAGAAAAGACATGAGTCTAGCTTCCATCTCAATTTGTCATTGCACCTGCACTTAAATACAATCCTATGAAAATGGAAGAAAATGACAAAATATAGAAAAACTACTTGTAAGGTCTCTAATAATTCTAAGAACCAAGAAAAGAACAGAGTAGAAAAATTTGCAAGAGTGCACTTGTGTATTTGTATGTTGTATGTATGAAAGGGTAGGATGCTCTAGTGTTAAAATTATTATTTCCTGCTGTATATCTTATACCAGTCATCTGGAGGCTAATGCATATGCAATTTCTTGGGAAAGAGCTCTTTGCAGTTCCAATCATCAGAAAATCTGTTGCTTTCTTAGACTTTAATGAGACGTATCTTCTTAAAAGTGTAAAATACAATTGCTTAAAGGGGAAAATAGATACATTACATCAAATCATGGTTGTTACAATTTTTTAAACCCCAAATTTCTTTCTAAGTCAAAGGTAGAAGCACTTATTTTAATGGAAAGCTCTCAGAAAAACCTTAGGAGTTAATAATCAAGTTAATGGAGCAATTCTAAAGCTCATCAATAGATTTGTGTTTATTTTAATAAACTTTACTACATGCATAATATGCAAGTGAGGGGTATTATAATGTTGGCAGTCACTTGTCTTGTGTAGGAACCACAAAATGGGAATCGTCATTCACACGTAACAAATGATTTTATCAAAAAATGTCAAGTGTCTTGAGACTGGTTCTATTTCTGGGAAAGGTTTGGGTACATTCGGAAACCATCTTTCTATCTGAACCAATCTTTGAACTGATGACAAAATTAAAATTGTATCTATTATCTGCCTGAATACACCTGATTTAAGGAACTTTTTTATAAAATATAAATGCCGTACTATTAGAATTACAGGAAAACAAGTGAGGTTTTGAAAATATTCTATGAACATACATAACATTCTTAATTTGGGGGTGGCAGATCAGTTGTTTACTGCATTTATACACTCTTTACTTAATCAGGGCTCCTACTAAGTGAAAATGAACTTTCTGTGCCTGACCTTTGGATGAGCCTTTGGTGACGAAAATCACACCTTTCCCTTTAGCTTCTCTCATACATATTTACAAACAGGTGTCTGCGGATACACTTCCAAGGAGTTTGCTCTCACATTTATTTGCAAGCTGTGTGAGGAGTTGGGACATGGTTGGGTTTGCAAGATGAAACAAAGGAATGCCAAGGTTTTAGTGAAAGTCCTTCTATGACTTCCCAACCTTCCTGCCACCCCACAAGCTTCAGTTAAAGTTCAACCATTTGGGTTTTGAGTGCAGCACAGTGAGAATGTGATGGATACCACTGGGCACTGACTGAAACTGTGTTTGCCGCTGGGTCAGGCAGCCAAGCAAGAGGGAAACAGTGCCAGCCCAGTTATAAAATCCCTGCCTGTTATAACACTGGGAGCTGCTCATACAATGAGGCAGAGGGCAGATTTTGTGTTGTTTACTTTTATGGAATCAGGATGCCTTAAATCAAAGAGACCCCATTGCATCGTGTCTATTAAGAGAACCTAGTCTAAATGTTGCCCCGTCGAGTCCAGCATGTGGTAGCTCATTGGACCTTTAAAGACCATCTGTACTGGATGGCTGGTTTTATAGCTCCTCCAAGGAGGACCTAGTCTGTTTATTGTAGTATATTGCCAGGAAACATTTATTATTTCAGTGGCTCTAGTGGCTCTGTTCTACTTAAGTGGCTCTTGTAAGTATTCACAGCCCATCATTCCAGCTCTTAGTTGAGACTTGGAGCTGATAAGGCCACAATTAATATTGCTTCCTGCCTGTCTGGGCATATGTCTACTGTGAGAGATGTGTAGTTAAATTGGTGAGCCAACCATGAATCTTAATAGCTTAGGAAGTATTCATCAGAACACTTTGCTCTTCTGGCTTCTGTAGTACTAGACAGGCTTTATGAGGGAGTGGAAAAAACCACTCTGTGTTGAGGCCCCTATAGACCAACAAACATGAAGATGTCCACAAGAGACCCAAGGCCAAAAGTATGAACAACTGGATAGCTTGCCAGAGTGATCATTTGATTTGCTGACATAAAGCTATGTTTAAACTTTCTGGCCAAGATCACCCCATTGTCGATAATACCAGTAACAATTTACAAAGTCAGGTGTTCCTAGAAAAGTGTACCCGTTTTTGATCTAAAGATTAGCATTTGATGAAGTTACTGTAACCCTTACAGCCCATCAGAGTCTCCCTTCCCATCTCGCTTTTGACTTCTCTGATTCCAGGAACCGTAATGCATGCATCTGTGCTAGTGCCCTGCCCAGCCTCAGAAACTTGGCAGGCACTTCAAAAATATCTGTTGCGTGAACAAATGTTAAGTAAGAATTCTCTGCCATTAGGGGACGTCCAAGAACAACAAGTAGCATTTTCTGTCTGTGTGACTGTGGTGGGCCAAATACTTTTACTTCAGAAGTTGAGGAGGAAAATAAGTATCGTACATTCTTCCTTCGTTCCTCTGAGCCACCTGACATTTGTGTCTCATTGTTCTCGGTTTCTTTGTCATTCCTCTGTATTTACAAAGGCCCTGCTCTGAGCCCAGCGTCTATGTGGGTTTGTATTTTACTAGTATCTTCCAGGCCCTGTTCTGTCTTCTTGGGGCTTCCCCACCCACTCACTTCTCTTGGACAACCTTGACCACTCTGTGCTGTTCATTGCCAGATTATTTGTCTGTCTTTCCCTTGGACTGTCTGCTCCATGAGGCAGGGGTTTGGCTTTTCCCTCTACCTTATGGAGGGATCTTAGGTTGTGTTGGACCCACTCTGGGTTTCTGTGGCTGTTTACAGACTGAATGGATGAACACATTAATTAAAGAAATGAATAAAATGAATGTATTCATAGTTAGATCACCTCTTTTTTGAAAAACTTTTTTTTTTTTTTTTTTCCACATGTAAACATCTGCTGTTGCTCAGGACAGGTTTGGTTGTTGGTGGTGATGTTTTAAGACATAGCAGGTGCAGCTCCATCTCCTGGGACCTGAGTGTTTCTGTGGACAAATGGTCTGAATGGAAGACTCATGCTCCTGTTCGCAGCGCTGTTTTTTTTGAAAACCTTTTGTTATTTCCCACAAACAACATGATGTTTGGAGCTGTATATAGATATGTACTACAGTGAAGCAAATTCACATACCCATCATCTCACAGTCACCCCAATTCTGGGGTTTATTTTTATGGCAAGAGCAGCTGAAGTCTACTCACTTAGCATGACTCCCATGTACAATTCAGTTTTATTAGCTGTCATCCTCATCTTAGGATTTGTTCATGTAGTTAGATCATTGTTAGGTACTTGTTTTCAGATGGTGGCTGCAAGTGTATGAGTCTGTGGCACGAGGCACAAGCTGCTGCAATTAATACATCACTAAGACTTGGTCTCAGCTGCCCTTGATGTGGTGTCTTACCAGTGCATTTCCATTGCCAAGTTAGCAGCTCAAAAATACAATAAAAAGGAGGTTTAGAGAGATGTGACATTACAACTGAGTGCTATACTGGTTGGATAAATTATCAAATGCATACAGGCACAGGGTTTTAAATGGATTAAATCAGGTATGGTAGTTAAGTCAACAATTCGAGAGGCCTTCGTCATGAGGTCCATGCCGTGACCTTGCTTCCTGCAGGACTGTTCTCTGTGGTGTTGCTGTGGAGTCAGAGGCTTCAGATCAAGGGCTTGAAGGTCAATGAGGAGCTCAGGGGGGCAAATAAGACAAAGCTAAATAATACATCAGGTGACATACAGTAGGACCTCCAGAGCTGACCACCTCCCTTCACTGACCACCTCAAGTTGACCTAATTGTCATAGACCAGACATGTACTGTATGTATTTGTCATAACAGCAGGCCTAGCTCTGTATGTTGACCACCTCAACATATGGAAGGATATTAATTCCGTCCTGCAGGGAGAGGTTTTAAAGATTCTTTTAAAGGGGAAATTGAAAACCGAAAACACTAGCGACTTATATAAAATCTCTTAGCTTAATATTAAAGCTGGGACTAAAATTCAGTGAGTTTGACTTCTAATCTAATGAGTTCTCTGTGGACAAACGCATCGATTTATTCATTAAATGTTTATTAGAATGCTTATTCTTCACCAGGCACTATAATAGGTACCAATGATACAAAAATAAGAGGAAATGATCTCAAATCTTTATAGTCAGGTAAGAAGGCAGATATGTGAACAAATAACTAGTTGCCAAGGAACATGTTATCTAATTTTTTTATCTTACAGGTCAGAGGTCAGGTAAACTGATAAATCTGTTAAAAGTGACAACTTTAATATGTTGAGGACATAATGTTTTGCTCAGGTCACTTATGTGTCATATATGTAAGACTTTCCTGATAGACTTTTAGGAAAGTAATTCAAGTAGTCTATTTTAAGATCAAATATAAAAGAAAAATTTTTAAATAAATTTATATTATAAATTACATATACGTGCAACATGTTTTTATATGAAAAAAGTAACGAAATACATTTACCAGTATAGGATTGTTTAGTATCTCAACTTCGAGTCTAAGGTTCATGCATTTATTGTAGATTCTTTTTATGGTGACTTGTGGACTTTCTCCTTTCTTTCTCCCTTCCTCAGATTTTCATCACCGTGAATTGCCTGAGTACAGATTTCTCCTCCCAAAAAGGGGTGAAAGGACTTCCCTTGATGATTCAGATTGATACATACAGTTATAATAATCGTAGCAATAAACCCATTCATAGAGCTTATTGCCAGATCAAGGTCTTCTGCGACAAAGTGAGTAAAGATAACAGTTTATGATAAAGGTATCTTTGCTATTAGTTATTACTTTTGATGCTATTTCTCCCTCGTCACCTTTTCTTATTTAGTGGTGTCAAAATGATCACTTTATCAATCATAGTAAGCAAGGTAATCTTTTATTCTCAACTGCTGTTAGATATCTAGGGAGTCATTAGCCAATGGTATTTTTAAAAATTATTTTTACCACTAATATAATGACTAATTGACATTGCATAGTGTCTTAGTCAGATTAGGCTGTTTATAACAAAATACCACAGACTGAGTGACTTAAACAACAGAAATTCATTCTTCACAGTTCTAGAGCTGAGAAGTCCAAGATCAAGGTATCAAACAATTTGGTTCTTGGTGAGGCCTCCCTTTTTGGCATATAGGCATACTGTATCCTCACATGGCAGAGAGAGAGAACAAAAAAGCTCTCTGGTGTTTCTTCTTCTAAGGACACCAATTCTATCAGAAAGACTCTACCTTCATGACCTCATCTAAACCTAATTACTCTATCCAAAACCCCACCTCCAGCAGCTATTACATTGGGGGCTGGGCTACAATGTATAGATTTGGGGAAGGGAAACAGAAACATTCAGTCTGATTCAATTAGATAGCTGAAATAACAGATTAATCATCTTTACTGGATATAGATACTGTCCTGGAACACATCAATACAAGCTTAATTATTTTATGGGTTAAATGAGGCGTCAGCTAGGACATTTTGGAATGGAAATAGCACTTACAAAATAAGTTCATTAGTATACATGCACTAAGAAATCTTCCTTACCCCACCATAAAAGAGACAGAATAGCAAGGCTTAAAATCCTGTGGTTAGGTGGCAATAAATACAATTCGTAAATATGAATGGGACTCAGAATGAGCAGAACCAAGACCCATGTGTTATCAGCATTCGTGAGGCAATGTGAGGGGGGCATGTGATGACCAGAGAGCTGGAATACTACAGAATTCCCCAGAGCACACACTGGAGAATGAACTGGTCCATTTGAGGCCAGCTGGGGAGGCTCAGGTGGGAGTGCAAGTTCTGTGGGCTCCAGTTTACTGGTGAGGGCAAGTGGAGTAAGCATGGAAATGTTTTGGTCTTTATGACCCCTGGAAAGTTATAAAATGAGGTTCCCTTCTAGGACAAAACTCTGCTCTGGGAAAAAACAAACAAATCTTTCTGGGAGTAAAATCCAAATTGAGTTGGAAAAAAAGATGAAAAGGAAAAAGAAGGTCAAAATAAGAATGAAGAAGAAATTAGGAAGGGACACAGGATACGCAGAGCTCAGGAAATACAGAGTAAGTGTTGTTTGCTTTGTGAACACACCAGAAGAGGAAGCAGCCATTAAGCTCGAAGAACCATCCCGCCTTACACATTTCACCTGAAAATGGCCAACAGAAAAGAAAAAAACAATCGAATCCCACACGGAAAAGAAAAAAATAGTCAAATCCTACACAGAGAGACTAAGATCAGACTGACTTCCCTGTGGACAACAAATACATACTAGAAAGACATTCCCACAAATCAGATGAAAATGATAGCCTGATATTTCAGAATGAGCTAAATGCAATTTAAGAAATAATAGGAGTTGGAGAAGACTAAAGATGGTGGCCGAGTAACAGCTTCCCTGCATCTGGGCACAGCAAGTCTGGGGAGACAGGACTGCAGGCATCTCTGGCCGGTGGGATCTGCCTATAATCATCCCTTTGAGGATACAGGGAGCCAGCAAGGGACCTCTGGACCCCAAGAGGAGGACAAAAACAGTGGAGAACTGGCAAGTGATTGTGTGTGTTCGATGGACCTAATCACCCCAGCAACCGTGAGTACAAGCAGCAGTAAGACTGCAAACCGGAAGGGCCTTACCTGTGAACTGTTTTGGTGTTCTTGGACTTGGCACTCAGTTGAGCTGCCTTGGGGAGAGCTTGAGCAGGAGTGTAGAGAACACTGGGCATTGTCTGGGGACCCAGAAAGAGCCACTGAGCTGGGCTCTGAAGCCATTGTGAAAGAACTGCCCCGACAAGCTCCGTGCTCAGGGTCCCAGAGCAAGGATGGGTGGGACGAAGTAACCTAGTCACTGAGCAGCCTAAAGGTGGGGAGTGAGCTGCCTTACAGCCTTAATCCTTAAGGGCAGAGTGAGATGGTTCTGGCACACTTGAGCATTGGGCTGTTGCCCTGGGTAGAGTGCCGTGACGTCACAGCTCATAGCAACCTCAACCTCCATAAGAGCTGTGCAGTGACCCCTGACCTGTGACCCACACCCACTGGGACTCCGCATTCCCTGACTAGGAACTGCGGGAGACATGCAACCCTGTGTCCTCCCTCCTGTGTCCTCCCA